>PVJC01051653.1:0-11394 GCA_004026665.1 Murina feae
AACCCCCAGTTTCCCGTGTCCACTGATTATGCTCCTATGGATGCATGCAAGTCCTTCAGTTGATCTCCCAAGTTCTAGGGTAGATTTAAAGGCTAAAACAAAGGCTGACTAGGTTACAAGATTGCTTGGTTCTGAGATTGCTTGTAAAGAAAAGCAAGAGTGAAGTCTTTTCAAGTTAACTATTTGCTTAGCAAATTAACAAAGTAGTAAATTTCAAAGAACAATGAACTTTTTATGGACGGAGACTTCCAGGGGCAGGGCTTACAGCTCTGCAGGGTGGAGAGATTTACAGACCTTGTCCCTGCCTGTGACATCATAGTCAAATGTGAGCCACCTGAAGTGGAACTAAGGTTAAAGTTATTATTAATTGTCTATAGACCCTGTAAACCCTGGTTGTGTGTCTTGTGCAGCCTGTTGTCTTCATGGTTGTATGTTTTGTTTGACTCGCCATTTTCAGTTATTTATTAGGATCCTCATAGAGGACATAACCTGGTCTCTCCCTTCCTCCTTCATCCTGTTGTTATAGCATCTGTAACTGGATTAAAGATCTTTTCTTTCAGGGGCCTCCGGGCTTTCAGTCTGCAAAAAATCTCCCTGTATACCCTTATCCTCATCCGCTATCTTTCCAGGCCAACTAAGAGTTATTTTTCTCCACAGATTGGACCTCAGCCTCTGGGAGGGAGGCTTACTATAATGGTAGTCTGTGGTTTTCTCCAAAACTCCCACTGTTTAAAGGGAGACAAACAACTGGACTGGTTGGACAGATTAAGAGTAGTAAAGGAGGAGGATTTAAGATCCTCTAAGGGCTTAGAGTAAAGAGGAAACATCTATGAGGGAAAGCAACTGTTATAGAAAGAAAAAAAAAGGTATCCTTAAATGTAAAAGCCTAAATATACAGGATCTCAGACCATTTGCCTTGTTTCAGGACAGAGTAAATGGTTAATCCAGAAAGGGGGGTGTTGGCAGTTAATTATGAAGCAGGGACAGATAGGTTTTTGTTGATTTTACTGGCTGAAGACCACTCTGCAGGCATAGGAGTCTGGTCTGTAGCTTACCACAGGTGCCTTATCAAAACTAAAATAATTCAAGGTTGTAAGTTTTCTGCAAGCATAATTAATTTTTCTCTGCCCTGGTTTATTCTTTTTAACCCTTCCAATGCTAATTAGACTAATACAATATACTTGAAATTACATAAGGAAAAATATAGCAGTTTGTACTGGTCAAGTTTCAATTTATCTGTTCTTAGTTTTATCATAGAAGGCCTAGGTATATTTTCTTGAAAGGAAACGTACATTTAAAATGTGTTCATAAATATTAATCTAAAAATGCTGACTGTTCACTTTTGGTAATCATTAAAGGATTTGGGTTTCTAAGAATAAAGAATTCTAATACATTAAAAAAACTAAACTCCCAGGAGCCAAGTGGAGGAGAAATGGAGCTGAAGTCCACAGCTGCCCTGGTAATTTAGAACTGGTTGCTAGGCAGACTCAGCCTCTGAGCGCTAGGTGAAAGAAGGGAGGTAAGTGGGCTGAATGCTCAAGTTGCCTGCAGTAGACCTGGAAGAAGCTGCCACAGCAATAAAAGTGGGGGATGGCAGAAATATACCTGACACTAGAGCTGCCCCACTGCCTCCCAATGAGTAATGAGTGTTTTAGAGCAAGCAATCCAAGACTTGGGCCTCTGGCTTGTTGGCTACTGCAGTTAAAACAGAAACCAGTGACTGCTACTAGCCTTCCTGCAGCCCCAGGAATAGAGCAGCGAGCCTGGGATCTGTGAAAGCTGCCAATAGAGCTAGCAAAAGCTCTCTGTTTGCAAATATATTAAAAGGGTTCAGTACCTGTTGCTGCTGGGATAGGAGGGGCTGATATCCCCTTCCAGTGCACTCCCTTGGGAGAAGCATGATTGCTGTTCTGCCACAAAGGGGACTGATGGGAAGAGAGTGTGAGTACAGGTTGCAGGATAGTAGGGCCCTGTAACTAATAAACAGGGTTAACAAAAGGACACAGAAAAGGCACTCTCCCTGGACTCAGGAGCCATCAAGACTTTGAAATTCTTCAAGAGAGGAGGAGTCTGACTGAGAGACTGGCCGAGACCCTGTTGGGTTAGAAGAACCAGAGGCTGCAAATTGAACTTATAAACTGCAGTTTGCTAGGCAGAGGTCCAAGCTCAGTTGTATAGTGGTTAAGTTACCTGTATACAGCAAAACAACTTTCTCCCATGCCAGATTACTTTTTAGGAAAATTGGACAGACTGTGTTTGTGGCTAGAAAGAAGAACTGGCTGCAATGCACAGCCCTGACAGTGGCCTGCAGAAAACTGTATAATAGACTTAGATGATGCCTGCGTCTTCATGGACATGGATCCAGAGAGACAAGGACAATTTTGCCTCGTGTGGGAAGGTCAAGAATAGACTTTAGTCACCTCCTTAAGATATTTGTATAGCCTCACCATGTGTCATGTTTAGTAGCAGAAGATTTAGCTGTCAGAAGTGGCCACAGTACCAATGTTATACTTCATTATGTAAATATAGTAATCTTTAATTCTCTTACATATTTAAATGCAGTTGTCAAAAGGGCAGGTGCCCAACTGGGCAAAGAATACCCATCAGGTCTCTATTGAGAGACAGTTGGCAGTCTGTATACTGTCTTGCAGGCCTGTGTGACCATGCCTATATCAGGGGTGGCACAAATCTCAACTGTAGGAAACTGGGGAAGACCTGTTTGGAACAGAGGAAAGTAGTGAAGTGGTGAATACTAGCCCCCTGTTACAGGAATTACGGACCCTGTGAGGTCCTATAACATGTGAAACCCTGTAAATAAATAAAGCTCCCTTAGTCCGTTCTGAGAGAATAAGTCAAGTAAGGGGAGCCCTACTACAGGGACAGCTGTAATTATCTATTTGAATATAGACACATTGTAAATCTCTTCTTGCCATTTGAAGACAGTTATATTACTCTGAAGAGTCCATGAAAAGGGCTGACAAGAAAAATCAGAAGATCTTAAAACAAAAACAGATCAGTATATTTTTCTCCTTATATAATTTCTCCGAAATTTGGAAATGCTTAATAAATCATGGCAATACATTTCTTTGCATAAATTCAATAAGACCGGTTCCTAACAGTGGTTTTATTAACCGAAAACTTTGACTGGAGTATAATGTTTTAAAGAGCCCTGTCTGAATTCTGAAGACTTAAAGCCAATAAGAATGCCATGGAAAAAGCCTGGTATCCTGCTTGAAAGCCCTGAAAATGGCTGGCACTGGAGTGTCAGGCCCATGCCCTACCATCACTGGTGTTGGTCAGAGTAGAAGGGGAGCAATAGGGATGCCTCTGTATCCCTACAGAATCCCCAGTAGCGACACACACACACACACACACACACACACACACACGCACACACGCGCGCACACACACAAAAGGCGCCTGGCAGACTGGGGCCATCATAGGACATCCACTGAGGGGTTCCAGACTGTGAGAGGGGGCAGGCTGTGCTGAGGGACCCCCACCCTCCCTCTATGCACGAATTTTGTGCACTGGGCCCCCAGTCTTAAATAAAAACTTTGAAATTTTAACTTTGTTATTTCTGGCTTCTGTAAATGCTTGCTGGCTTAAATAAGGAAAATAAGACTACTCCCATTTCAGAGAGGCCATTAAACCTTCTCCAGATGAAGTTATCAGTGCTGGCATCAGGCCAAGCCTCTGGTTGAGATCTCAAAGCCCCAGCACATAGGGCCCTTTAAGAACTGGCAAAGGGAACCAGGAAAAAACCATATTTGGGAGACAAAGAAGGTGGAATGGTATAAATACAGGAAACTTTCTGTGTGATTTCACCCAGAATTTGAGAAACATTTTCCTCTAGGCCCGCACATAATAAATGTAACTCCATCTCTCTAAGCATTGCTTGGTTCTTCTCAGGTTTTTCTGTAACAATACTAGTAAGGTTTTCTTTAGGTTATTTTCCTACTATCCCTATTTTAGGCTCTTTATGTTACCAGCCCCTTCTTGTAGTTTAGCCTCTCACTATAGAAGCTGAAAATGCCATATATTCAACGTTCCCAGACTCCCTTGCCTTTAGGGCATGGGCAGGGGACTGGAAGGGATGTCTAATGGGGAGGAGCTTCAGGGAAAAGATTTCCTGCCTACCGTAAGAACACATGTGTAATAAAGTGGTCCTCTTGTCCTTCCCTGGATGTGTTTGTGCCTACCTTTTACACAATAACTATTTTGCAATCCAGAAGGGAGAGATTGTTGACAAACTAAGGATAATAGACAGAAGGATAAGAAAACCTCTGGGTCCTTGATGACAACATTAAACCACTGAATCTGCCTTAGAATAATCTTGCTCTGGGCCTCTTATCATGTGAGATAATAAGCCAATTAATGTTCATGTGTCCATGATACTTTTACTTGAATATATGGTTACTTGCAATTGAAAGTACTCTAATACATACCACATTTAAAAAATTATAGTTACATGAACACACTAGTACATTTTTTATGCCTGCTGGTTTCTCTGTTTGGAATGTGTTCTCCACCATATCTGCATTACAAGTATTAATACACTCAGTCCACCTTAAGTGTCATTTTCTTCCCTATGAAAACTTTCTAACCATCAACCTATACCCAGAAATGACAACCATCCTTACTTCATGAATCTATTTTATCTTGTTCACATTTTTTTATAATTTCAATTTACCTATGTGTCTACTTTCTCATTAGACTGTGATCCATCTTAAAGGATGAGGCTACATATGATTCATTTCTGAATGAATGTGCTCATCATAAGGCTTGACAAAGAGCAAAGACTTAGTAAATGTTTATTGAGTGAATGGATGGTTAGGTTAGATGGTTACTGAATGAATGAGGTAGCTGAGGCAGGAGGTGGTAAACAGTCCATTTGGTTGAATGTCCTGCTTTAGCCCATGCTGGTTTAGACCTTCAAAACTCAGGAAAGGGGAGAGTTCTATGGATAGTATAGGTCCTCAATCCATTTCTACTGAATATTGCTACCACTGCTCTAGTCAGAGTATATCTCTGTCCCCTTTTGCCTGACTACTAGGATCTGACTTCGAATAGTAGTAGAGAAACCAAAAATATAGTCATCAGTCTTGTACCAAAAGAAGCAATCATCTCAGGGAAAATTATTCCTATGAGGTAGGTTATCTATCAACTTGTTCCTCAAAGTGCCAAGAGGTTATTAGAATGTCAAGTCTCAGCCCTCACCCCAGACTTTGAATCAGAATCTGCATTTTAACAAAATCCCCAGGTGATTCCTATGCACACTTAAGTTTGAGGAACAGTCCATCTCTCCATTGAAAACATGACATTTGTTCAAGTAAAAACAAATGGGACTTCTGTTTACCAAGACCTCTATAGAAAACCATTCCATAACTTACCTTCAGCAACCTTAGATGTCTTTTCAACTTGTCTGTTTAAGGTGTTCTTCACCTATGGCCATGGTTTGTTATGCTCCAACCTACCTCTCTTAGGAACCACCTGATAATAGCAGAACCCTAAGAATCACATAGGCCCAGAAATTGCTCTTCACCTGTATCAGAACAAGCTGCCTTGGAAAGAAACAAGGATTGGCTTAGGCCTAGGAAGGAAAGCCTTCCAGTGTGTGTTTTTTCTAAGAGTACTGGCCTTCTAGAAACTCCAGATAATGACAATAATAAACACCAAGGAGTGATACTCAAAGTATTTCACAACTGCTGTGGCACAAGCTATGACCAATCAGAATGGACCTCATACCAGTGTGAACCCACTGATTATCATCAGACTTGACCATATGTGATATTCGTAGAATAATGAACACTGTCCTAAGTTCTTTCACATATCTTATTTCAGTTGATTTTACAAAAGCACACAAGAAGATATCCATGTTTTAACAATAAGTAAAGTAAGGATCAAAAAGGTTATGTGACTTGCTTTAAATCACCTGGGAAGTGGTGCAGCAGAATCTGAATCCATCTGTCCATATTTAAATTCTGCATTTTTCCCACCATGACTTATTCTTCCTCCCTTCTTTGTCTGGATACATATGCACCCTATTATTCTTGGGTACTCCCTCAACTTCAAGGGTAGGTTATCCAATGTGGTGCCTAATGTGAGGATCTGGAGGAGGCAGCAGGTGGGCTAGGAGTGTTTCCTCATCTCAGATAACAAATGGAAGAACTGGAAGAGACCTTCAAGGTAATATAGTCCAAAGTTATAACAGGGAGACTATACTCCTGAGAGGAGAAAGATAGTCTGGGCATGGTCTGCAGAACCAGAGAGGACTTTAAGAATCATTTATGTTAGGCCTAGATGGTGTTTCTCAGTGGTTAGAGTGTTGACTGGCACACTGAAGGATCACAGGTTTGATTCCCAGTCAAGGACACATACATGAGTTGCAGGTTTAATCCCCGGCAATGAATTGATGTCTCTCTCACATCGATGTTTCTCTCTCTTTCTCTCTCCTACCCCCTCTCTCCTTTGCACTCTTTCTAAAAAGCAATGGAAAAAATATCCTCAGGTGAGAGTTTTTTTTTAAATGGAATCATTTAGTTTCACATCTTCCCCCTGTCACTCCCACTTTTCTCCCATTTAATAAATAAGAAAATGATGGACCAGAGAGAACTGACTGAATGGCACAGAGAATTAATGGCAGAACAAGGGCTCAAATCGAGGATTCCTTATAGATTCGAGAGATGGCTTATTCTATAATTCTATTCTGGTCTCTTAGACATTCCTCTCATATAACAAAACAGGCAATTCCATCTGTACTGTAAGAAGCAACTTTAAAAGTATTTTCTCCTTGCTCAGTATTAATTAGAAGGGAATATTGATGGAGAGTTCTTCACAGGAGGAGAAAAAGAAAGAGAAACACTTCACAGAGTCTTCCACTTTCTAACATTTTGGAATTTTGAATCCATTTGAACCTGTCTCATTTTTATTCCTCATCTGGAATTTTTCAAAAAGGCACTTCACATTGCAGTCAATTATTTGACATTTAATGTCACCTTGTGTAATAATAAGACCGTTCCATTTTGCTTACCAATGGAAGAATGCTGGATTTTGGAGAGTTTGTAGCTTTCTTCCATGATTTATTTCCCATTCCACCTTTTATATCCTGCTTTCATCTTTGAAGTATAAGAACCAGATACAGGGATGATAAAGAGAAAGAGAGGAAATGAGAAGGGATACAGATCCAAAGCCCCAGCCTTCAGCCAACTCCACAGACCCAAGCCCCCTGATCTACATCACAGCCTAAGAATTCTCATATGAAGGGAGTGGCAGGGGCTCACAGGCAACTCCAGAAAAATGTAGGGTATGAATCTCCCTCTGGCTCTGGAGCCTCGAATCAAGTTCAGGTGGCCTTGGCAGTAATGTCTGAGTGTTCTGCCATTCACACTCACCTCTCTGAGCTTTAGTTTCCTCATGTAGAAAATAACAGCAAAGATTTCTGGTAAGATGGTGGTGTAGATAAATGTGGTACTTGCCTCCTCCCACAACCACATCAAAATTAAAACTAAACTAAAGAACAACCATTACTTAGAACCACCTATAATTGAGCTGAATGGAAATCCTACAACTATGAAACTAAAGAAGCTACATCAAGACTGGTAGTAGGGGTGGAGGTATAGAAGGGCTGTTCTTACACCCATGTATAGCAGATAAAAATCAGTTGTTTAGGTCCTCCCTGAGGAGTTAGGGTTCACATACCCACACCAGGCACCCAAGCTCAGGGTTCCAGCACAGGAAGTGAAGTCCCCATAACTTCTGGCTGTAAAATCCAGCATGGATTGTGGCTGAGGAAGGCTGAAGTTACAGGAGTTCTAGCCAGTTCTTCTTCTTCTTTTTTTTTTACTTTTTAATTTAATTTAATTTTATTTTTTTTATTACATAAAGTTTTACAAAGATTGGTACATATATCTCTTTTTTCCCCTGCCCTTCTGCCCGCCTCCCCTACACCCCAGTGTTTTGTGTCCATTATTTATGCTTAAATGCATGCACCAAAAGTCCCTTGGCTGATCTGTTCTTCTTAAAAGGCCTGTGCACAAACTTAGTCAGACTCACACCCTCTGAGCTCCAGCACTGGGTCAGCAGCTTGAAAGACACCAGAGACATATGGGGGAACTGAAGTGTCTAGCATCAGGGAAAGAGCTGGAGGGGCAGCTTTCTCCCATACTGAAGTGCTGGCAGGGGCCATTATTTCTTTGATGAGCCCTTCCCTCACAGAACCAGCAAATGGGTGCCATATTTGTGACTCAATCAATCTGGATCACACTGTTTTCCCCACCATGGTGATTCCCTGAAGCCCTGCCCCACCCAACTTTCAGGCCCACCCAAGCTGTTTCCAGTGGCTTTACCATAGGAATGACTTATCTTGGCTTAGACTTCAGATTTTCTTTAAATATCTCAAAAAGCAGTATCTGGCCTCAGCAAGTCTCATACCTCTCCCTAAGTGGCCCCAGATCCAGCACTAGCAGCAGCTGGCCTTGGTAAACAGCTTAGCCAACCCTGGCTACCTCCAGGTCCAGCATAAGAAGCAGCCATCTGCAGATTACTTTATAGCTTATGCCATATGGCCTTAGGCAGAACACAGGCAGTGGCTGACTTTGGTCTATACCTCTTGGGAAGCCCCAGAGCCAGTTCACCCAGTGTAAAGCTTCAGACCATGTCAAAGCATGACAACCCAAACACCTCCACAGCAACACACTCAAGGGGTGGACTCAGTGGTACCAGAGTCCTGAGGAAGTAAGTCTTACTCTGTGTGGTGGGCGCCTGCACAGATGATCCTAGTAAATCCTTCTCATTGATGTGCCAATAGCAATCAACAGACACAATTACAACAGAACGGTGTGCAGCTCACACAGGGGTGGGGGCGCATCTAAGTATCCAGCTTGGGTGATCAGGGAGGCTGTGTCACTGGACCATACAGGACACCTACAATACCAGGCCATGCTACCAAGCCTAAAATATGTAGCAGCTCTGCCTAATACATAGAAACAAACATGGGGAATGAGCCAAAAGGAGGAGACAAAGAAACCTGTCCCAAATGAAAAAAAAAACAAAAAAAACGGAAGACATATTTAGAAAAAGAATTAAACAAGATGGAGACAAGCAATCTACAAGATGCAGAGTTCAAAACACTGGTTATAAGGATGTCCAAGGAACTTGGTGAGGACCTTAACAACATAAAAAGAACCAGTCAGAAATGAAGGATACACTAACTGAAACAAAGGATAATTTAGAAGGAATAAACAGTAGAATAGGTGAAGCTAAGAATCAAATCATTGATTTCTAATATATGGAAGCAAAAAACACCCAATCAGAACAGCAAAAAGGAAAAATAATTTTTTAAAAAAGACAGGGGAGAGGAAGATGGCTGCTGACAGGAAGGCAGACTGCAAGACAGTGTGAGAGGGAGAGAATGAAAGGAGAGCATGTGGATGTATGGGAACTGTATATTTGTGGGTGAGGGACAGCTATACTCTAAGGGACTGCTGGGGACTGCTGGACCGGGTTCCCCTGATCGGGCAGCCTCCACTGCTGTTGAAATTCTCCTGGAGCAACAGGCTTTGCTGCAGAGACCATGCCATCTTGATGGGGAAAGTGGCAGTTGTCGGAAACCTATACATCCCAGGAATCCACAACAACAAAACCCAGGGAATAGCTATAAACCCAGGAACACCAGATCTCTAGCAGTGCAAATACATGGACTAAGAGGAGCTGTTCACCTTCTCACAGAATGGCAAGATTTAGCCTAGGAAAAGGAGAGAGAGAACTACAAAACCAGACATCTGGAGAAGAGACATCATGGGGAGACAAAGAAACAGCCCACCTGTGAAAGAAAAGCAGCCATCACCAGAAAAGGAAGTAAACAAAATGAAGGCAAGCAACCTGTCAGAGAAAGAATTCAGAGAAATGGTCATAAGGTCGCTGAAAAGAATGGAAGACAAATTCAACAATATGTGTAAAAAGCAAGAGGAAATGAGGGAGAACCAAGAAGAAATGAAAAATGACATCGCTGCTATAAGGAACTCAATAAAAAGGAGTAAATTAGAAAAAGGAGAGGACCACATCAACAGTAGACTAGAAAAAGCAGAGGGCCACATCAGAGAGCTAGAAGACAATGTAGGAAAAAATACCCAAGCAGAGCAACATCTAGAAAAAAAAAACTTAAAAAAACATGAGGAGACCTAAGGGAACTTTAGGACAACACAAAATGAAACAACATCCGCATAATAGGAGTGCCTGAAGGAGAGGAAACTGAGTAAGGAATAGAAAGCTTTTTTGAAGAAATAATGACAGAAAATTTCTCTGATAGGGAAGAAAAAACACACAAATTCAAGAGGCTCACAGAGTTCCAAACAAAATGGACTCCAAAAGACCAACACCAAGGCACATTATAATTAAATTGGCAAACAGCAATGACAAAGTAAGGATCTTAAAAGCAGCCAGAGAGAGAGAAAGTTACCCACAAAGGATCCCCCATCAGACTGGTGACTGATTTCTGACCAGAAACAAATCAGGCCAAAAGGGAATGGAATGAAATATACGAAGTCATGCAAAGAAAGGGTCTGAATCCAAGAATACTGTACCCAGCAAGGCTATCAATCAAAACTGAAGGTGCAATTAGGAGCTTCACAGACAAAAAGGGACTAAGGGAGTTTATTACCACCAAACCAGCAATGCAAGAAATGCTAAAAAGACAACATATGAAGCAAAGAAGGAACATAGGCGTAAATAATAAAAATGGCAACAAACAAGTAAGTATCAATAATAACTTTAAATGAAAATGGATTAAATGCCCCAATCAAAAGACATAGGGTAGAGAGAAGAAAATGGTGGCAGTACAGGCAGATGTATCCAGTGCCTTATCCAGGAACAGACAGGGTGAACAGCATCCAGCCCGAATTGGCAGTGGAGATCAAGCTGGGAGACAGCCTGCAGCCGACCGAGTACAGCAGAAGTCTCCTGAGAGAGGTAAAATCAAGGCTTGGGAAAAGATATTATGCCAGATCTGAGCCCTGAGAATCCAAAAGAATCCAAATGGCACTAGCGCCGGCACCGGCACCCAGCCACATCTCCTGAGACGGGCGCAGTGAAAAGAGGGTCCACGGATCTGCTGGTCGGCAGGGGATTCTAGATCCGGGTTAACAATCAGGAAAGGGCTGCGGTGTGTGGGCAGGAGAGAAACGTATCCTCCTTGAAGTGGATTCCACACAGGGGTCTGCAGTCATTAAAGACCGAAATATCCCAGCAGGAGAGGCGCGCGCGCAGCCACAGCCTCTCCCACCACTGTAGCCAGCGTCTTATAGATCTAAGCCCCGAGCATAAGGCCTTGTGGATATAGACACTTGCCCATGGCTGGAGTGTGGGAGAAGGTGCCGAGTTGTGGAATCTGGAGAA
>PVJC01051654.1:0-11393 GCA_004026665.1 Murina feae
GCCGACCCCCTGCCGCCTCTTTCCCACTCCCCGATGCCCCGCAAAGGGCCTGGACAGCTGCCAAGCAGGCCGCCGACCCCCTGCCACCTCTTACCCGCTCCCCGATGCCCCACAAAGGGCCTGGGAAGCCCACCAAGCAGGCTGCCAACCCCCTGCCACCTCTTACCCGCTCCCCGGCCCACCACCTTGCTTTCCCACTTCCTGGTGTCCTGGTGCCCTGGTGCCACTTCCAACTGCCAGCATAGGCAGGCAATTGCAACAGAATCCTTTGGTTTGCTCAAGTTCCATGGCTGTTGGCCTCCATCTTGGCTGGGTTAATTTGCATACAGCCGCTCTGATTGGCTGTAGGCCTCCATCTTGGCTGGGTTAATTTGCATACAGCCGCTGATTGGCTGGTGGTAACGGTCACATTTGCATGTTTCACTTTTATTATAGAAGATTAAATGCAGCTTATAATGGCTAGGAAATCAGAATAAAGACTCTAGGGACACATTTAGGTACCATCTTAAATGATGTCACTTAATTGTAAAATCCTAGAAAACCTAGAACACCAATTTGGTGAAAAGAAAACCAAAGAAGGGTTGACAACCTTGCAGCCTGAACAATTGGTTAAGGGAAGAAGGCACAGTTACAGAAACATGGCCTTGAAAATAGGAGCTAGGTCTGAAAGGTAAAGGGCAGCCTTCAAGAACAAAGTGATTAAAAGACTGATGGTGATACATGCTCATTTACCTGAACTCATGGGGAGCAATGCTTTCATATGTAAAGGCCAATGGATTGTTTCCTCTGTGACTTCAGTCATAGGTCATCTTTAGTTCTTTAATACAGAACTAAAGTTCATGAGGCCTTCCATAGGATGTAGTGAAGCTGTTACACTTTCCAGCACTGTCCTGTACACTGAAATGTGGGTGGGTTTAATTCCCGGTCAGGGCACACACCTAGGTTGTGGGTTTGGTTCCTGGTTGGGGCATGTGAGGGAGGCAACCGACCGATGTTCCTCTTTCACATAGATGTTTCTCTCTCTCTCAAAATCAATAGACATTAAAAAAAAACAAACCCCACCCAATTTTTAAAAAAGCTGTTATACCTTCCCATGTTAACAAATACTTTAGTGTTCATACTATATTAATTTGTAAGTGGGCATTTTCCCGCCACCATGTGGTAGCGTTCGAAACACTTTCCTTTGTGCAGGGGTACATTACAAAACTTGCACATGTACCGCGTTTCACTGCGTAGTTTATGAGCGGCACACACACAACAATGACGTAAAACATTTTTATTTTTGCCGGTTCCAAGGTATGTTTCCTCATGTCCACTGACAGTCTCCCTGGTGGATCCGATTTTACTCGTTTCCCGCAAAAAATGTGTTAAGAGCTATAATATAGACCTGGCCCTTAGCACAAAAATTAGTATTTCTTTTTAGGGGTATCACTTGCTTTTAATCCATATTTGAAATCACAAGTGCAATGTTAACTTTATGTCCTCTAGAAAGAAACAAGATGACAGATTAAGATTACCTGGCCAAATAAAGCATTTCCATATCTTCTGAATAGTTCATAAAAATTAATCTTATTACTTTATCTGCAAAGTAACCAATATCACTAAAATTTTAGGACTTTTGATCTCATTACTGTAATTCTTTTTTCAAATGTTCAGCCTTGATGATACTAGTAATTTTTAAGTTGTTATGCCATTTGAGAATACAGGGATGTTAGGACTGGAGTGACCATTTTTATTTTTTTAAATATATTTTTATTGATTTCAGAGAGGAAAAGAGATAGAAATATCAATGATGAGAGAGAATCATTGGTTAGCTGCCTTCTGCACACCCTACACTGGGGATCCAGTCTGCAACATTGGTATGTGGCCTGACCGGGAATCGAACCATGACTTCCTGGTTCATAGGTTGACACTCAACCATAGAGCAATGCCAGCCAGTTTGGAGTGACCATTATTAATTATTCTATCACTCAAAGTGGTTCTTCTGCCAGATTAGGTGGGTGTTCAGAGAGTTGTGGCAGGAAGCCCAGAGTCAGTGTCTTATTTTTCATTTGTACCTGGTGTGCAATATAAGCAGCACTAGTGACTCCTGCTCTGTCCTTTAGGAGTGCTACATAAATGGAAATCGTGTATGAGGCAGCATTTAGGAGGGGTTGGAGAGTGGAATGTTTCTGTGTGTTTGCTGTTCTTTTTTTGTCTATTTACTAGCTCCTCTTCTAAAATTAGATAAATGATTGAATTCACCTTGTAGGTCAGCTGCACTCACCAGGATAGCCTTCGAGTCCATAAGCTCGCCAATTGCTGACCGGCTGAAGTCCTGCTCGGTGTGCATCGTGATCACTGACTGAGGACACACTCAGCTGGGATCTGACCACCTGGCAGGAAGGGAACAAGTTAAAGGGCTAAAGTTAGTTTACAGTTCAAATCTGAGAACTTCAAAGCTCTAAAGATATTCCTGGTATGGGGCAGAGTTAGGAATCATAAGTCTGGGATCCTAAACTTAGTCCCATCACTTACTTGATGTAAGACTTAGATAAGTCACTTGTTAGAACCCCAGTTTCCTCATCCACATACTAACAAACACTAGCGCACTATATAGGATTAAGATTAGTAATAAGAAGCCGACTTTTGCCTTAAAGACTACCTTTTCTTATGATATCATACCTTTGTGATTTCTTTCAGGACTCTGGTGTTTGGTGTGCTGGAATACCCTAAGTTACAATGCTGTTTACTTCCATTAGGGCTAATAATGCTTCTGAGGCATTTGTATATAGTTGGTGTTTATTTTAATTTTAATATAAAACTGATTTCAGAGAGGAAGGGAAGAGATAGAAACATCAATGAGAGAGAATCACTGATCGGCTGCCTCCTGCACACCCCCTACTGGGGTTCGAGCCCACAACCCAAGCACATGGCCTTGAATGGAATCTAACCCTCAGGTTGATGATCTATCCACTGAGGCAAACCAGCTAGGGCTACAGTTGGTGTTTAAACAGAGCTATGAGGAACACCAGGCTGGGGAGGGTGAGACTGGAGAGTACTCTAACCATACAATCTTATCAATAAAACATTAGGAACCTTGTTTGTTAAAAGTACAATATGCATTCTCTTTTATTTAAATATATTTTTTTATTGATTTCAGAGAAGGAGAGGGTGAAAGAGATAGAAACATCAATAATGAGAGAATCACTGATCAGCTGCCTGCTGGATGCCCCCTACCAGGGACTGAGTCCGCAACCCAGGCATATGCCCCCGATCAGGAATCAAACCGTGCCCTCCTGGTTCATAGATTTATGCTCAACCACTGAACCGGCCTGGCTATTTGCATCTTTTAGATAAAACCTCAAATTGAAACTCGGAACCTTTTGTCTTTGTTAATTAATTAGGGGTTAAGTTTTTCAGGGGCTCATGGGAGTTTTACTTGCATGTAGAGCATCTTATAGATGGCTCATTAAATTAGTTAAGAGATCCAATGCAGTCACTAAAGTAAAGACATTTAGAAAAAAACAACTTTAACCTTCCATGAGTAAACTTAGATCTGGCTTGCCTTAGAATACATCAAATAATATCTTCCAAAAAGATGTTATCTCTCATCCTATCAACTTCACCAAGTGTGGAGATTTCTAGACAAAATACCAACAAGTGGCTGGTGTATAACTGGTCTGCATAATAGAATGGCTATCTGGAACTCTCCGAGTCCTGACCAAGCTAAGTTTTCCAGGTACCTAAAGGTTGATAAAATGTTTTTATTTTAAACATTTTGTGATTTCTTAAATAGACCATACTTAATAGTGTACTGTAATTCATCAATACCCTAAAGAACCTAAAATATCATATGCTAAACTGAACCAAATCCTGAGATTTTCTTTTTAAATGCTTTTATTAATTTCAGAGAGGAAGGGAGGATAGAGACATCAATGATAAGGATTGATTGGCTGCCTTTTGCAGGCCCCCTAATGGGGATCGAGCTTGCCATCTGGGCATGTGCCCTTGACCGGAATGGAACCCGGGACCCTTCAGTCCATAGGCCAAAGCTCCACCCACTGAGCCAAACTGGCTAGGGCAATCCTGACCTTTTAGTTTTCCTGTTGCCATTACTTCCTCCACTGCTCTCATTAGGTGTCTTTTAATAGTAACTTTCTTCTCTAAGTTGCTACTTTCAATCTGTTTTGAGCTGGTAACTAAGTACCAAAGTTTTTATTACTCAATAGTGTATTTATTAAGTACTTACTGGTACTTTTAGGTCCGTGCTATACACAATGTCTCCTCAGGTGACTTAATTCTAAAAGTATGCATAATGGTCAAGTTATGGACAAAAGTAGCTGAATAAGGGTCTGAGGGACTCTCTCATGAACCAACTGTATTATTGCAGGGGTGCAGACTTTCTGTAAGTTATTCCGACAACTCTAAGACCATTTCTGCTAACAAATGAAGCTTCTTAAGAAGCCGAGTTCCAGACAAATTTGGTGGGATGGTGGCATTCCAATTTCATTGAGAACTATTACTAAGCTTGGAAAGAATGCCTCATCCAGCCATCCGTGGACAATACCAAGGGCAAATAATGGGACCTGGTATCCTCAAGGGCTAAACTAACTGTGAAGAAAGCACAGTATGTCCTTCCTGATGCCGCGACCCTTTAATACAATTCCTCACGTTGTGGTGACCCCCAACCAGAAAATTATTTTCGTTGCTACTTCACAGCTATAATTTTGCTACTGTTATGAATCGTAATGTAAATACCTGATATGCAGAATGTATTTAGGCGACCCCTGTGAAAGGGTCGTTGGACCCCCAAAGGGGTCGCGACCCACAGGTTGAGAGCCGCTGCATTACGCTGTAGCTGTGATTCTTCCGGTGCACCCCGCGCCGCGCCCAAGGGTAGAAATGATGGGTGATGCTTAGATTCGTTATCCCTTCACTTTCGCCCTGGAGAGACTATCTCTGAATAACCTCTGAATGCCTTGTTTCCAGGAGGCTCAGACAAGACGGGTACCGGTGTTCAGGACCACGGGGCTCCCTCCCTCTCAGCTCGGGGATGGTTCGGGTGGCTGGCTTTTTTAAAACCGCCGAGCGCTACCCTAATCCGCTACGAATACGGTTTACGGTTTTTTACCCAAATCCAAGTAGACATGAAAGTGGACAGCTAATGGAAGGGACAAACACCAATTCCCAGACCCTTCTTGACACCGAGGGCACCGCCACGAATGGCCACGTGGAGAAACCAGCTGCAGAGCCCATCGCCCCAGCGGGACGTTCCGCGGGCAGTTCAACTCGGCGCCCACGGACGGCGGGGGTCGCTCAAGTACCGTCAGGCAGGCAGCGGCAAGGGGTGCGGAGGGCACGGAAACCCTCCAGGAAGCGAGCGAGGCCACACGTCCGGGAGGCGCGCGCCGCTCCTCTCCCTACCTGGTGGGCCACAGGCCCCGTGCCGCGGGCCGCAGGGGCCGCCGAGAAGTCGATGACCCCGCCCAGGTCTGCGGTCCCGGGGCGGCTCTGCCGGTAGAAGCGGAAAAGCTTCCGAAAGGCGTCCTCCCCTGGCTCGGTCGCTAGCGTAGCCACGGAGCCCAGGGCCGCCGCCATCTTCCCCATCTCGCCGCCCGGTCCCCTCCGCCCCGGAAGCAGATTCCCGTGTTCTGGCTGCGGCAGGTCTTTCCGGGGTCGCGACCTCAGGTCGCCGAGGGCCCCCGAGCTGAAGATGGCGGCGTCGGCCGCCAGGGCCGCTCTGGCTGTGCGCGCCAGTGCGAGTCGGCATGTCGCCTTTGTCAGGAAAATCCCCTGGACCGCGTCTCCTAGTGAGTGACGGGGCCGTGGCGGGGCGGAAGTTTAGGTCCAAGCGATGCTCGGGGAGCTCTGCTTGCGGCGCGGCAGTGGCGGCGGCGGCGGCGGCGTTAGGAGGCTGGCGTGGCTTCAGTGCTCACCGAGGGCGGAAGGAAGTGTTTGCGAGGAACCCTTTAGGGATGCCCCTCGAGCTTTGGGGGCGCCTGTTCACGGTCTCCTGCCCATCGGGGTGGTTGGGCGGAAAGGCTGTTCCTCGGAAACTTGAAGATTTACCACGTAGAAGGGCTTCCTTTGCGGCGTGGGGGACGAATTCACAGTGGCAAGATGGGAGGCGGGCAGTGTCAGCAGTTTAGCTCAGAGATGCAGAGATGAGGAGCTGAACGAGGCTGGTGGTAGGAGGCAGGTCAGGTGCGCTGATGTGCACAAAACCAAGTCGGCAGCTTTTCGCGATGTCCCGAAAGGCGGTCGAGCCCCCGGCGAGGGAAGGGAGGCATGGCTCCCGGGTTTTCGCGTCGGCGCACTTCGCGGTCAGAAGGCAGGAGAAGCAGGTGGGGAGGCGCGGAGTCGAGTCTGAACGCGGGTCGCCGAGTGGGACGTGGACTCCGAAGCCGTGCTGCGGGGCTGGAACTGCACCCCGGCCTTTCGGTCGTGAAGGTACCTGGGGAGAGGGCTCACCGCCGGTCAGCGCCTGTGAAACGGCGTGGGGGTCTTCCTCATGCGACTGGAAGCGAGTTTGTATGTAAACTGCTTACACTTGTGCTAAATGTAGAGTAAGTTCTCAATAAGTGGTAGTTATTTTCATCATGACTAAAATGGAAGGTCATGGGAGAGGCCTGCGCCGGAGATGGAGGGTTGGGAAGTCATCAAGACGGAAATCCCTCACCAAACGTCGGTTTTCGTTGGCTGCTGTTTTGCGATAAGGTGTTTTACCTTCGCTTACCAAAATTTCGATAAGCAGTTTTACAGTGTACATCTTTATGACTCAAGATTTTACATTTGCTTGGTCACTTTTGTGGATAATCCCTGTGACAGAGTCAGTTCCCTTAAACAATAGAACAGGGGTAGCTTCTCTTAATTTTTGTGGCCCAGGTATGATAGTAGGATGGGAACTAGATCAATTTGTGTCTCCTCAGTAGGTTGTGGGTAAAGACCAAACCCAGTAAAATGTCTTGCGTAGGCCCTGTGAAACTGTAGAAGGGCTCAGGGCTTTCTTCAGCATCTTGCAAATGCGGGATTCCAGACCAGAACAGGGGAGATTTCAAACCCCCCAAAAGCCCGGCCGGCATGGCTCAGTGATTGAGCAGTCGACCTATGAACAAGGAAGTCGCAGTTGGATTCCTGGTCAGGGCACATGCCCCAGGTGCAGGCTCCATCCCCAGTGTAGGGTGTGCAGGAGGCAGCCAATCACTGATTCTCGTCATTGATGTTTCTTTCCCTCTCCCTCTCCTTTTCTCTCTGAAATTTATTATATATACATATATATGTACACACACACACACACTGATTATTATGACCACCTGACGTTTGTAGGCAAATTAGCTATAATTTCATGTTGAAGTTGCTAGAGGGCCAGACCATTATAAATAGGGAAGCAGGTTGTTTACCACGACCGTAGAAGTGATTTTTTTCTGAACCCAGTGTAAGCGGGCATTTTCCTGCCAAATCGCGTCTTAACGGGAAGAAAGAAATCCAATAATGGTCTGACTTTGCAAAGTCTATCTGAGTTGTCTTGCACATTTTTCTTGTTGTTTAAATGCCAGGCCCTCCGTATTTGACAGCTGTCTCTACTCATCGTTTTTGGTATAAAAAGCGATACGACGAGTTTACTCGTTTCCCGCAAACAATGTGTGAAGATATGGGTAAACAATGTGATTTAACAGCCTTTGAGCGTGGGATATATTTGAACGTGAGTCGCCCGATTATTATGACCACCTGACGTTTGTAGGCAAATTAGCCGTACACTGCGTCATATGGGATATGGAAGCCAAAGGCCTGTTTGAACCTTTGCTGTCTGCAGTTACCAAGATAAAACGTCTCCAATTCTCACAGGAACACAAGGATTGGACAGTTGAGCATTGGAAAAAAGTCATGTGGTCCAATGAATCACATTTCCAGTTGCATCATGCAGATGGCAGAGTGAGAATTGGGCAGAAACAGCATGAAAGCCTCCACCCCACATGCATGAATACAACCCTTCAAGCTGGTGGGGCAGTGTTAATGGTTTGGGTCATGTTTGCCTGGCATGATTTGGGCCCTTTAATTCATGTGGAATAATGTCTGAATAGGACAACATACCTAAGTATCATTGCTGATCAAGTTCATCCTATCATGTTGATGGTATATGCCAAAGGAGATGGCTGCTTCAATGCGCCATGCCATGGTGTTCGTATTGTGCAGGAGTGACTTCAAGAACATGAGGGAGACTTTACCTTGCTTAGGTGGCCCCCACAATCACCAGATCTCAATCCAATTGAGCATTTCTGGGACGAAGTTAAAAGAGCCATCAGCCCTGACCAGTTTGGCTCAGTGGATAGAGCGCGTCAGCCTGTGGACTGAAAGGTCCCAGGTTTAATTCCAGTCAAGGGCATGTACCTTGGTTGCGGGCACATCCCCAGTAGGCGGTGTGCAGGAGGCAGCTGATCGATGTTTCTCTCTCATTGATGTTTCTAACACTGTCCTTCTCCCTTCCTCTCTGTAAAAAAAATCAATAAAATATATATTTTTAAAAAAAGCATCAGGCAGGTGGTTCCACAACCATCAAATCTCACAGAACTGGACAGTGCTATTCATCAGGTGTGATGTCAGATTCCTCACATCACCTTTCATCTTGTGGAGTCAATGCCAAGATGAGAAGAATCGCCGCAGTATTGAAGGCATAAGGTGGCCCAACGAAGTACTGATGGGGTGGTCATAATAATCTGGCCACTTAGCGTGTGTGTGTGTGTGTGTGTGTGTGTGTGTGTATCCCACGTTCGAAGGCTGTTAAATAACGTTGTTTACCCATATCTTCAGGGGGAAAAATGACTTCTGTCGTGGTAAACAACCTGCTTCCCTATTTATAATGGTCTGACCCTCTAGCAACTTCAGCGCGAAATTATAGCTAATTTGCCTACAAACGTCAGGTGGTCATAATAATCTGGCCACTCAGTGTATAATCTCCAAGAGAGTCTGTATAACATTCAATTTTGAAAGTCCCTCTCAGTTCATTCATTCACCAATATTTAAAGGGTATCTATTATGTGGTAGGCATTGTTCCTCATGCTTGTAGCTGTTTTTTTTTTTTGTTTGTTTGTTTTTTTTAATTGTAGATTAAATTTGGGGAAAGGTTTACCTTCCAGAGCTAGTTTGTTTTGGAAGTGAATGTTTTCTAAAACTTTAATACCTGGTTTAAAACATGTATATTTAACACTGTTTTGATTATCCTCCAGTAACATGTTCTGTGAGATTCTGATCTTGCTAACTGGTTTGACCAACTGTAGAGCTGTTAAGAAATTCAGTCCCTGTGGGTTTTTGAAGGGTTAGCAGACATTTATTCATTTAGCAAATACTTCCCAACTGTGTATCAGTCACTGTGGGCATAGTGGACTCAACACTCAGGAGCTTTCACTGTAGTGGTAGAGGGGAGTAGGCTTACAAACAACAAGCGTAGGTGGTTGTTGAACCAATAACGTTAAATGAACTAGGGGAAATAAGCAAGTAATATGAATGCAAATCAGACAGTACAAGCACTGTAGTTCCGAAGAGAAAGAGATCATGTTGTTTTTTGGTCTTTAACATTATCCACTGCTCATACCCTCCTCATAGGGTACAGTATGTTGTCTTTCAGTAGAAGCTCAATGAAATAATATTCAGTGGATGTATTGGCCTGGGTCTTGAAGGATAATTACAGTTTAGGCAGGAGGAGATAGGATTACTGACATGTCAAGGAGAAAGAATGACATGCAAGAAAGATGGGAAGTCACAGGATGCATACACAGATTTTCATTTGCTGTATAGCAATGGGAAATAAGGCAGGAAGGTTGTAGGTAGGATCAACTCAATACATTTTAGAAAACCAACTATTTAACTTAGCATAAACTTTAAATTATGAAAGGCAAGTAAATTGAGATTTTATTTGGAAATCTCTTAGTTGTAATTAACTTCTGTGTGATCTTCTCATAAGGATTATAACGCAGGCACTTAGTACAATGTCTGGTATGATGATGATGTTGGGGATGAAGACTACAGTCAACTCAGCAATTTATCAGTTCATGTCCCTACCCCATCACCTCCGAAAATCTGGTACATACACCTTCAGAGTCAACACCTTAGCTGCCTCCTAAATCTTAAGGCTTCGGGAAATGCCAAGTAGCTCCTGTTCACAAGAAGTTTAGAGTTCTAGGACATCTTTTGCTTTCTATCTGCAGTCTAGGATGGAAGCTACAAAATGCATTAACTACTTTTAATGTTTTCTCTTCTTACACAGGTGAGCTGAGAGAACACTTTGCACAGTTTGGCCATATACGAAAGTGCAGTGTACCTTTTGTGAGTTTTTTTTAAAGTATTAATGTTGTTATTTAATTCCTGCTTTTTGTTTTTGTCAAAGCATGTCAATTTATCTATATGTCTAATGGAGTGAAGCTGTTTAGTCTTTGTTGATAAAATTTGGGTGATACTGATTAAAAAGTGAAAAAACACCACCACCATATCCTAGGCATTTGTGCTAGTTTTTTATTGTTGCAGAACAAATTACCACAAACTTAGTGGCTCAAAATGATATATATTATCTCACAGTTTCTGTAAATCAGGATTCCGGGAACAGTCTAGCTGAGTCCTCTGTTGAGTGACTGACTACGTAACTGTAGTCTGTCAGCTGGGACTTTGGTTTCATCAGAGGCTCAACTAGGGAAGATTGATTTCCAAGCTCCTACAGGTTTTGGCAGTTGTCGTCTTTCAGTTGTGGGACTGAGCTTTTGCTTTCTTGCTGGCTTTCAGCTGGAGGCTGCTCTTAGATCCTAGGGACTAGGATCTGCAGTTTTTTGTTTCCTGGCTTCTTTGGAGGCTATTTCCCAGGATGGCAGCTTGCTTACTCAAAGTCAGCAAGGGAGTTTCTTTTTTTTTTTTTTAATTTATCTTTATTGTTCAGATTATTACAGTTGTTCCTCTTTTTTCCCCCATAGCTCCCCTCCTCCCAATTCCCACCCCAACCTCTGTCCTTGCCCCCCCATTGTCCTCATCCATAGGTGTACAATTATTGTCCAGTCTCTTCAACGCATCCCCAACACCCTTAACCGCCGAAAATTGTCAGTCCACTCCCTTTCTATGCCTCTGATTCTATTCTATTCACCAGTTTATTCTGTTCATCAGATTTTTTATTCACTTGATTCTTAGATTCACTCGTTGATATATATTTGTTGTTCATAATTTTTACTTTCCGTTTTCTTCTTCCTCATTCTCAAAGGATACCTTTCAGCATTTCATATAATACTGGTTGGGTGGTGATGAACTCTTTTAGCTTTTTCTTGTCTGTGAAGGTCTTTCTCCGACCCTCAATTCTGAATGATAGCTTTGCTGGGTAAAGTAATTTTGGCTGTAGGTTCTTGCTATTCATCACTTTGAATATTTCTTGCCACTCC
>PVJC01051655.1:0-11392 GCA_004026665.1 Murina feae
GCACGTCTTGGCCTCGGGCCCCTGTGGGGGCAGGAGGAGGGGAGGAGGGGGAGGGCGGGGGCAGGAGGAGGGGAGGAGGGGGAGGGCGGGGCAGGAGGAAGTCCCGGAGGGAAAGTATTTGTAAAGAGCGGTTGTAAACCACCAGCGAGACGCTGTGATGGCTGGCACCCGGCCGGCCTTGTGACCCCAGCCTCCCCAAGGCCCCAAGGGGAGGACGCAGCTGCCAACAGAAGGCTTTGCTCGAACCTTCTCCATCTCCTTCCCCGAAAGGCATACGGTCCGTTTTAAGCAAAGTGCTTGTAGAGGACTTAAACGATAAGGGACACACAGGGAACGTGCCCGGGAAAGAATGCAGGTGGCGCTGAGGGTTCTGTTTGGACTGTTTGCCGACCTTTCTCTCTGCTCCGAAACAATGCGGAAATGTCACTGTCACTTGGCTCCCATCTGTGCGGCTGTGCCCGACCGCCTCTTAGAAGGCAGGCTTGCTATCTTGAAGTCCTCCCGGTAGAGTTTTAAATGCACACCACGGGATCATTTCATTCGCATGCAAGCTTTCTAAGAACCAAAATCACCCATACCGCCGCACCAGAATCTTTGGCAGATGACGGTGGCTTTCCTCCATCCTGCCTTTCAGTGTGATTCCCTTCAACGAGGATTTATTGGACGCACACACTCTGTCACTCTGTGCCAGGCTCTGCGATGGGTTCAACATAAACACTGGGTCCCTGATTGCAAGTAATTTTTAATCTGGCCTGTTGGACAGACTGAAAAGGGAGTGAACCGTCACCAAAATGAGTCCCTGAGGACATGAAGGGCCACCAACTAGTTGTGACAAGAGAGCTTTTGAAAAAAGATGAGAGCAGCGTGGCTGCTACGTGAGGAGGTGTTTCTGCGAACTTCTCTTCCAACTGTGTGTTTCCTCTCAAGGGAAAACAAAAATGTCTCGGGTCACATCTTTCAACCGCCTTCTGAGTCCAGACGAGTGGGGAACTCTAAAACATGGGAATAATTTAAACACCGTTTTTCTTAATTAGCTCTCTAGTGGCCGTGTAATGTTGGCACATTTGGAACTTCGGTTCAGAACAGTGAGACCTTTCTTTACCTTGAACTTGAGCTTATAAATCAAGACACACCAGGGCTCTGAACCTGACCAACTAAATATCTGTGCCTGCTATTTAACTTCCCTGAGCCTCTGTTGGCGCCTTGTGAAAATGAGGATTTTTGCTCTTATACTCACTGTGACTTTAGATCTTCAAAGTACACATATTTTATAAGTTTGAGAAGGGGTGAGTAATTTTAAAGGCTGTGAGTTTTTTTAATATATATGCCTTAAGTAAAAGCTAAGCTATAAAATATATAGCTGTCTCATTTTTGTAAACTTCATTTTTCTAAGCTCTTCAGCCTCAGATTTTGAAACGAATAAAAATATTCAAAGTCAAAGGGTTAATTAATGAAAATCATGGTTATCTTTTCACTTGCCTCATAGGTGAGGCATTGAGTCTATTAGCTTTCTAAATAGAAGGCATGCTAGTAAATGTACCTGGTTTTATTCTTATTAAAATACTGACTTAAAGAGTCACAAATAAAAGTTGTTGACTATATGTGTGTGCAGATCACCAATTTAAAGTAGACATTTGTGACAAATGGGAGAAGGAATCTAGATCAAAGCTAACTCTTAAGGTGAAATTTCCCAGGTCCCTCATTATTTTTCTTTGCAACTAATACAGGGGTGGGCAAAAGAAAGTTTACAGTTGTAAATACCTGAAACACAGAGTTTATTCTTGTGTTATTAGTAATTATGGCATTAATTATTTGTATTACAACTGTGAACCTACTTTTGATCACACCTATACATATTATATTCCCACAAAAAAAAATCTCAGTTTCTGAAGAAGTGTTAGTGTTTTCAACTGTATGCAGCAAACTGAACATATACTAATATATGACAAAATTGGTTGTACTCACCTTAAGCACAGCTTTCCCTTCTGGGGTTTTGTCAAATAATTTTCATTTACACCATAATTATAGCAATAATTGCCGCATTAAAAACCTTCCATATCAGGTTGGTCTTGTTTGGAATACTACTTTATTCATAGGTATATACTATATTTAAAGATAATTTTCACCCCACATCAACACCAGCCAAAATGAAAATTACAAAAATCAAAATCAGTTCTATGAACTGTAGAAATAAAGGCCTGTGTTTAATTGAGCTTTTTGAGCAGCTTTCATGGGAGCTTATCCCAACAACTTTAGAATTTTTATTTTTTAGATTTTATGTTTCCTTATTTTAGCAATATAAAAAAACTATTGTGCCATTATGTGTTGGGTACTCAGAACTAGGAATTTAAAAAAGTGATAAAATTAGGTTTCTGCCTTAACTTCACACCTTGATTTACATAGTTTTGAGCTAATTTTTTAAGCCATAAAGCAAGTTTATATTTATTCATTTGCTATTTAATAAATAGTTTACCTGATGAGTCACTCCTTATCATTGTACTTTATACAAAGTAGGTAATTTAATCAAGAAAAAGAAATTATCTAATAAGTGTATCTCAAAATTACACTTCTAGGTACCTAGCAAAGTTTCAATAGAGTTTTCAGCCAAATCATGTTTTTTGTTCCAACACTGGGATTCACTTAGGACCTAGAGAACTAATCTTTACTTTAGTGAGCATTTAAAAATAAAATAGCATTTGAATTTAAAATTCAATGTCTGTATAGACCAATGGAACAGAACAGAGAATCCAGAAATCGACCCAAGCCATTATGCTCAATTAATATTTGACAAATGAGGCAAGAGCATACAATGGAGGCAAACAGTCTCTTTAATAAATGGTACTGGGAAATTTGGACAGATACATGCAAAAAAATGAAACTAGACCACCAACCTACACGATACAAAAAAACAAACTCAAAATGGCTAAAGAACTTGAATGAAAGAAGGGAAACCACAAAAATCCTACAAGACTCCATAGGCAGCAAAATAGCAGACATGTGTCATAGCAATATCTTTACAGACACAGCTTTTAAGGCAATGGAGACTACGGAGAAAATAAACAAATGGGACTACATCAAAATAAAAAGCTTCTGCACAGCAAAAGAAACCATCAACAAAACAAGAAAGCCCACTGCATGGGAGAACATATTTGCCAATGATATTTCCGATAAGCATTTAATCTCCAAAATGTACAGAGAACTCATACAACTTAACAAAAGATAACCAATCCAATCAAAAAATGGTCAAAGGATCTAAATAGACACTTTTTGAAAGAGGACATACAGAAGGCCCAGAGACATATGAAAACATGCTCAAAGTCACTACTCATCCAAGAAATGCAAATCAAAACAACAATGAGATACCATCTCACACCTGTCAGTATGGCTATCATCAACAAATCAACAAACAACAAGTGCTGGAGAGGATGCGGAGAAAAAGGAACACTCGTGCACTGCTGGTGGGAATGCAGACTGGTGCAACCACTATGGAGGACAGTATGGAGTTTCCTCAAAAATTAAAAATGGAACTCCCATTTGACCCTGTGATCCCACTTCTGGGAATATATCCCAAGAAACCAGAAACACCAATCAGAAAGGACATATGCATCCCCATGTTCATAGCAGCACAATTTACCATAGCAAAATTTGGAAACAGCCTAAGTGCCCATCAGCAGATGAGTGGATTAGAAAACTGTGGTACATCTACACAATGGAATACTAGGCCACTATAGAAAAGAACTTTTACCATTTGCAACAGCATGGATAAAATGGGAGAGCATTATGCTAAGCAAAATAAGCCAGTCAGAGAAAGATAAATATCACATGATCTCACTCATATGTGGGATATAACGATCAACATAATTAGATGAACAAAAATAGATCGAGACAAATGGGGGGGGGGCGCGGTTAGAGAGCAACTAAAGGACTGTATGCATGCATATTAGCATAACCAATGGGCACAGACACTGGGGCGGTGGGGGCTTGCCCAGGGTGAGAATGGCTGGGGGGAAGGGGACAGTGTCAATAGGGGAAAAAAGAGACATATATAAAACTTTAGACAATAGCCCTAACCAGTTTGGCTCAGTGGATAAAGCGTCAGCCTGTGGACTGAAGGGTCCCAGGTTTAAATCTGCTCAAGGGCATGTACCTTGATTGCAGGCACATCCCCAGTAGGGGGTGTGCAAGAGGCAGCTGATCGATGTTTCTCTCTCATCGATGTTTCTACCTCTCTATCCCTCTTCCTTCCTCTCTGTAAAAAAATCAATAAAATATATTTTTAAAAAACTTTAGACAATAAAAATAAATAAAGTTCAATGTCTACAATTTTACTTCCCCCTCTCACTGTGTTAATTTTTAAGGATCCTTAGTGAATACAAAGTTGCTAGGCTAAGAACAAAAAGAAAAACTAGCCTAGGGTTAGCGCAATGAATGGTAGTCCAGGTAATGACTATTAAATGTTTTCAATGTCATTTAGTTGGTTATACTTTTTTACAAGTGAGCTCAAGATAGGAAATAAAGCTACTCTTGACCTTTGGGTACAAGTATTTCTATGGAATGTGTTGAGAGTACCTGAAACACAGAGTTTATTATAATATATTATGAACTGAGATTTTTGTGACTATTTAATTGCTTTAAATATTTTGTAAGTCTAATTTTACTTTTAAAAAGTTACTTAAGCACCAAAGGTCACAGGTGTTTATGATGACTGAAGACATCAATGACCACCACAGTTCCACATATTATTGCCACCAGGAAGACAAAGGCTAAAGGTCTTCATTTTCTACCTATAATAAGTATGGGATGTTTTGTTTTAGCTTTTTTTGTTTTAGAGAAATTTGTTTTGATTGGCTGTAGCCAAGTAAGCTATGATGAGCCTCTGGTCATTCTCTAATGACTTGTCCTAATAGAAGGGATATTTCACTTAGAGGCCTGGTGCACAAAAAATTGTGCCCTCGGGAGGGGAAGGTCCCTCAGCCTGGCTTATGCCCTCTAGCAATCTGGGACCCCTCGGGAGATGTCCGCCTGCTGGCTTAGGCCTGCTGCCTGGGAGATTGGGCCAAAGTTGGCAGCCAGACATCCCTCTGGCAGCCCAGGGGCCCTCAGGGGATGTCCACTTGCCAGCAGGGAGCAGGCCTAAGCTGCAGTCGGACATCCTTAGCTCTGCTATGATGGCAGCTGACATCCTGGCTTGTGGCTAAGCAGAGCTCCCCCTGTGAGAGCGCACTGATCACCAGGGGCAGCTCCTGCATTGAGCATCTGCCCCCTGGTGGTCAATGTGTGTCATAGTGACCAGTCATTTCCAGTTGTTCTGCTGTTAGGGTCAATTTGCATATCACCCTTTTATTATATAGGATTATATAGATCAGTAATAACTCAGGGCTCCGTTTTAAAATAAACAAGATAAATTTATTTCTCATGATTCTAGAGGCCACAAGTCTGACATCACAGTGCCAGTGTGGCTAAGGTCTGGTGAGGGCCCTCCTTCAGGTTGCAGACTGCCTGCTTCTTATTGCAGCCTCACCTAGTAGACAGAGGTCTAGAATGCTCTCTGGGAGGGCTTTAACCATACTGAATTACACATCCTGGAAAGTATAATTAGCATATGCCTTAGATAAAAAGCCTGTTCTTGACCTTCGAAAGGGCCTAATATTATGCTTTTGAAGAAGCATTTTTTTATAAGAAAACCCAATTTTGGGGGACATTAGATGCCATCATTCACCTAACCTTCACCAATGGGTTCTAGCATGTGGATTGCTAAATTGTATTTGAAGTTTCTAGTTGGCCAGATCTGATTCAGTTGCTCAGTAGGTTTATAAGACTCAGATCTGAAGAAATAAGCTAGTGGTTACTTTCCTAACCAAACTTGTTCCATTTCAGAAGAGATGGGAACTCTAAAGTTTGAGTTGCCAAGTTATTTTTATTCTGCAGCATATTAAAATTTTTAATGGGGATAGAGGAAGCCAACAAAGTGTGAAAATATTTACTAAAAGAATCATCTAAGATGTAAAGCCTTCAGATTAGAGCAGTTTTTGGAACAGAACCAAAAGGTACCTACAAGTTATCTAAGGTGATAATTAAAAAATAGAACTTTGAAATAGATCATATTTTACTGTTGTCAATTAACAGCAACAAAAAATGCGACTGTTCCTATTTTCGGAATAGTCACTCCCAGATTAGTCCAGATATCTTACATAATACCAGCCAAGATCTTTGTCTATAACCTTTCTCCTTTACTTTGAAAGTGCTGTCTGATTGTCAAAAGATCCAGAAGGCACAAGAATGCTGACTCTTCAAGGAACGTCAGCTTTACTTTAAATGGTGTTTGAGAAAAGTAAAAGAACAAGACCAGCCTATTCAGCAAAGTGGTGCACCATAGAGTGTTCACTGATCCTAGAAAGCACCTGGCACGTAGGAGTTCAATAAATAATTGCTCGTGGGGTGAATTTGAGTCATATCAATAACTTCCTCACAGTGAAACCTCTCACCCACCGCCCATGATGGTACTGACCCTTTGTTTTTCCAAGTGTTCTTGGTTGAATACCAGAGAACAGCAAGTATCTTAATCTTTATCAGCCAATAGATTATCAAGAATTGGTTGAAGCACTCTTCCTCTTTAGGAATGAAAATCAGGATGATATGAGGAGGGAAAGAAGAGAGATTATGGTACCATGAGAAAGAAGAGGGGGGAGTATAGGCAGACAGAGATAACAAAGGCATCTAAGCCTGTGAAACTTGAGTGGAGAAAGTAAACACTTCGTGGTTTGAAGTAGATCAGCTGTAGCCTTCCCAATGCTTACTCTTCATTTCATGAAGAAGAAAAACCTCCCTTACTGAGAACCATGCTGCCTGTTTGCGACAGTTACCAGGCAGGCACTTTCATACCTGTTAGCTTCATTAACTTTCAAAAACCCTCAGAGAGAGATTATCATTCTTATTTCACAGTCAAGAAAATGAAAACTCAGAAAGTCGCAAGCTTGAGTGCTTGGTGGAATCGAAATTCAAACCCAAGTTTTTCTTACTCCAAGCCTCATCCATTTGTCACACTGACAAGTTGGCTAACATACTTGGCAATAAAGCATATTTGGCAATGTGCTAGAAACTTGGCAATACGGTGAATAATTCTAACCCTCAGCAAAAACCTTTGGTGGTTAAATTTTATTGCTGAACTATGATGACATGTATCTAAGATTTATATGACTCACAAGAAGTTCTCTTTGAAACCAACCCGAATCTGCTTGTCTGACCTCATTAAGAAATAGGTTGCTCACCCTGAATGGTTTGACTTGGTGGATGGAGCTTCAGCCTGCGGGTTTGATTCCGGTCAAGGGCTCATGCCCAGGTTGTGGGCTCCATCCCCAGTGGGGGGGCATGCAGGAGGCAGCTGATCAATGACTCTCTCTCATCATTGATGTTTCTCTCTCTCCCTCTTCCTTCCTCTCTGAAATCAATAAAAATATATTTAAAAAAAATAGGTTGCTTTTGGGGGACAAAGAATCTTCAATAAAACCCCACCAAAAAAATCCTGTGGGTCCTGTGATATCTCTCTATCCAAAATGCTTGTAAGCCTTACAACCTAAATCCAGTGCTATCATGCTAGGAGACTCTCAGAGAGCCAATTGTCAAATGTAAGAGGAAAAACACCGAAGTACCATGGGATTGGACTTTGGGGATTCACACTTTGGGGAACTAAAAATTCACAGGAGATACTTAAAGCAACATAAAAAGTTCTCAAAGTTTTCAGTCACTTAGGTAGAACTTGTTCATAGACATCTATTATAAGGATTATTTGCCTTTTTGTAATTTATTTTTATGTATTACAGTTTGGCATATCCCATTTCAGCATTTTACAAATGGTGTTTCTTAGTATACTGATTTCTTGAGGTATAAACGAGTATTTTGGAAATTGAAAGTTCGAGAAACCATGCAGACTACTGCATAGTGCCCATGCATAAAGGGTGCATAAAACACATTAGTATTTTGAAGTCTTTGAGCAATTCTACAATAAACAACTCAATTTTTAAAAACTATTTTCGGGAATATCTATTAATGTCCTTGGAACTTATATTTTAATGTAAGAACTTTGAGATATACTGGCTTATTTTGCAAGTTTAGAAAGTATACATAAATATAACCCAAAGAACAAAATGACTGACAATTTCACTGCTCAGGTAATTACTATTAACAATTTGGTGAATATCTTTCTATTCCTTTCATAAATATGCAAAAACATATATCTGTTAAAAGGAAACAATAGCCACACCAGTGTGGCTCAGTGGTTGAGTGGCGACCCATGAACCAGGAGGTCACGGTTTGATTCCACGCTGGTGGGCTCAATCCCTGGTGTGTGGCGTGCAGGAGGCAGTTGATCAATGATTCTCTCTCGTCATTGATGTTTCTATCTCTTTCCCTCTCCCTTCTTCTTTGAAATCAATAATAAAAATATTTTTTAAAAGAGTGAATTGTAATGTAAACTATGGACTTTGGATGATTATGATGTGTCAATGTAGATTCTTCAGTTGGAGATATGTACCCCTTCCGTTAGAATACAAGCTGTCGTAGAAGAGACTTTGGTCACATATATATATCCCCAGCACTCAGGCTCTCAAAAAAGATTTCGAGATGAGTGAATAATTTACTACTTCAAGAGTTGTTACAACTCATCAAAAACAGAATACAATACAGAAAACAAAGTGTCATGTACCAAAATCCATGCACAAAGATGTACATGGTAGCACTATTGTCATAGCCTAGCCTCAGACAATCCAAAGGCCCATCCATGATAGAAGGCATTGTATATGCAAAGAGTGGAATACTGTTCAATAACAAAAAATGAATGTTCTGCCCTAGCAGGTTTGGCTGGGTGGATAGATATTCGGCCTGCAGACTGAAGGGTCCCGAGTTCGATTCCGGTCAAGGGCATATACCTTGGTTGTGGGCACATCCCCAGTAAGGGGTGTGCAGGAGGCAGCTGATCAACGTTTCTAATTCTCTAGCCCTCTCTCTTCTCTGTAAAAAATTAATAAAATATATATTTTAAAAAATGAATGTTCTGCTACACCCAGCATGTATAAAATTCACAAATATAATGTTAAAATGAAAACATCAAATAGAAAAGAATATATACTGTATTATTCCCTTTATGCACAATTTATAAATAGGAAAAACTAGTCTATGATGCTAGGAGTTAGAATGTGGTTAGGAGGAAGATTCTGGGTGCTGATAATTTCTATTTTTTTTTTTTGAACTAGGTGGTGAATATGCAGTTATACTTGTTTTGAAACTTCATCCAGTTCTCTACTTTTGAATTTTTACACTTTTCTATATGAATATTATGTTTCAGTTTAAAAGTTTACTTTTAAAAATGCTGTATTAGTAACACTTGACAGAAATAAGGGTGAGAGAATGTGAAAAGTGCAACATAAAACTTAAGTGCTAAAAAAGGAATGCTGTCATACTGAAACTCTGCAAAATCATTAATGAAAACTTTTAATTACTCCATTTACCTGTATATCTTCATTTCCTGAACTAACTTCCTCAACTTTCAAGAAGGAGAAACATGCAATTTTCCTAATAACAAGCAATAGCAATAACTTTTTTTTAGCGCACTTACTACATATTGGCACTGTGCTAACACCTTGCTTGCATTGTTTACTTTTAATACTCACAAGAACTCAGTGAGTTAAGAATTTATTTGCAGAACTTTTCTAAACTTTAAATGTAATACTACCTTCTGGTTGTAAAAACCCAATAAAAAGTGTGTCTAGTAAGAAATGCAAACATTCTTTAACATGTCTTTTCCCCATAAATGTCACTGATTAACAGGTTGGTATTTGTTCTTCTAGACCTTTTATATGTATGTGGGAACACACACACACACACACACACACACACACACACACAAGGTCAGCCATTAATGGGATCATTTCACTACGTCTCTGTGAGTTGCTCTACTTTAACTCTGTCTCCCAGAAGTCTTTCTGTGTCTGTCCATTTAATGGATATATCTCATTCATTTAATGACTATAGTGATGGTTTAACTATGCTACTATAAATAGGCACTCAACCAGAAACACTATTGACTTTTTGGGCTGGGTAATTGTCTAAAGATCTGTCCTATGCATTGTGGGATGTTTAGCAGTATTCCTGGCCCTCCCTACGAGAAATCATTTGCATACCACCTCTCCCCACCCACTCACCTACTCACTCACCCCCACTGTGACAAAAATGTGTCCAGACATTTTATCCCCTGAAAGACAAAATCCTTCCCTCCCACCCTATCAAGAACCCTACTATAGAAGGATATTTATGTTGTTATTTTCAATAATGCAAAAGGGATTCACTGAACAATGTAGTGTTATTAATTTTAAACTCCATTTCCCAGAAAAGAAACCTGAGGTCAAAATGGTTGATCTGCCCAAAGTCCCATTGCTATAGGTAGCGAAAGTCAGGTATGAACCCAGTGTTTTTACCTCCAGAGTTTGTCATTTTAATCTCCTTTTTAATTCCATAATTTTACTACCCAGCAAGTTAATTAGGAGACCACTCAAAGGGAGATAGAACAGTGAACATCACTACTTGTTGAGTTAATAATATTATATAATATAAATGTTATTAAAGCTATCTTGGTTCTGATAAACATCCTTCAGCTTCTTTTGACAGAAGTAGGAGTGAAAATTTTTAGTCTTCTAAAAATGCCTATAGCAGAATAAATCATTTATAATAAACATTTAAACTAAACTAAATTTTATGAATTTCTAAAATAGGTAGCTAATGTAGCTAATGTAGTATCACCAAAGTTAATGTATTTAGCTATGATGATGTGCCCTGAGAGCTAGCCTCATTTATATTAGTAACTAGGGGCCCAGTGCACAAAAATTTGTGCACTCAGGGTCCCTCAGCCCAGCCTGTGCCCTCTTACAGTCTAGGATCCCTTGGGGGATGTCCACCTGTTGGCATGCCTAGCCAACCTGGGTGAAGGGCTGATGGCTGTTTGCAGACTGACCAAGCCCCCCAGTGGGGACCTTCACCCCATGGGGGTGTGGCCAGCCTGGGTGAGGGAGTGAGGGCCGTTTTCAGGCTGCCCACAGCCCTTCAGGGTTCAGGTCCCTACTGGGGTGCCTGGCCAGCCTGGGTGAGGGGCTGAGAGCCTTTTTTCAGGCTGCCCACATCTCCCATTGATCCAATGTCCCAGCAAGGCTGGCTGGAATCAGGTTTCGGGGGTTTATTTATCTTCTATAATTGAAACTTTGTTGCCTTGAGCAGAGGTTCAGTTGGCTGAGGCAGGCAGTTTCCTGCAAACAGAAGCCTCCTGTTTACTCTAGCTCTGTGGCTCACAGCCGCCATCTTGGCTGGGTTAATTTGCATACAGCTGTTCTAATTGGTTGGTGGGGCG
>PVJC01051656.1:0-11392 GCA_004026665.1 Murina feae
GTGGTCAGTGTGTGTCATAGTGACCACTCATTCCCAGTGGTTCTGCTGTTAGTGTCAATTTGCATATTACCCATTTATTATATAGGACTAGGGGCCCGGTGCACTCAGGAGGTCCCTCAGCCCGACCTGTGCCCTCTCGCAGTCTGGGACCCCTCTGGGGATGTCTACCTGCTGGTGTGCCTGGTCAGCCTGGGTGAGGGACTGATGGCTGTTTGCAGGCTGGCCAAGCTCCCCAGTGGGGTCCCTCACCCCATTGGGGCGTGGCCAGCCTGGGAGCGGGCCTGAGGGCCATTTTCAGACTTTCAGGCTTCCCACAGTCCCTTCAGGTTTTGGGTCCCTACTGGGGTATCTGGCCAGCCTGGGTGCGGGTCTGAGGGCTGTTTTCAGACTTTCAGGCTGCCCACAGTCCCTTCAGGTTTTGGGTCCCTACTGGGGTACCTGGCTAGCCTGGGTGAGGGGCTGATGGCTGTTTGCAGGTTGGCCAAGCCCCCCATTGGGGTGTGGCCAGCGTGGGTGATGGGCTGAGGGGTGTTTCAGACTTTCAGGCTGTCCACAGCTCCCATTGACCCAATGTCCCAGCAAGACTGGCTGGAAACAGGTTCCTGGGGTTTGTTTATCTTCTATAATTGATACACTGTTCCTTTAAGCCGAGGCCTAGGCAGGCTCTACTTCACCTTGTGGCTTCTATAATGGAGACACTGTTGCCCTTAGAAGCCAGGCCTGGCCTGCTGTTTGATTCAGCTCCCGAGGCTTCTATGATTGAGACATTGTTGCAAATATGTTGTTGCCTGGAGCTGGGTGAAACCCAGAAAGGCCTGCAAACACTTTTAGTCCTGCTGCAAAGGAAACTGCCTGTTTACTCAGTTCCGTGAGTGCCGGCCTCCATGTTGGCTGGGGTAATTTGCATACAGCTGCTCTGATTGGCTGGTGGGCATGGCTTAGGCATCTCGAAGAAATGGTCAATTTGCATATTTTGCTTTTATTAGATTAGATGGGAAACTGGAAATAAAGACAGGGAAAGACGGGTGATAGGGGTGGGATATTATTGCATCATTGGAATAATAGCCCTTCCCCCCCTTTTTGGTTAAAGTTGAGAGTATTTGCATATGTAAACAATTTTGTTCCTATGAGATAAATGTCTGGGTGTTATCCCATTCTGCTACTGAGAAAATGGCCATATTGCTGAGGTTTGAACCAAAGCACACTATAACATCACAATAGCTTAGGAGGAACTTGCATTTGAGTACACATTTAAGTCTAATATGTGCTAGAGTCTTTGCTAATGCAATCACATTCCTGTACAGAGCAAAATCACCAATTCCAGGGGGGAAGTCAGAAATAGTCCTAATGGTATTGAGAGGATATGAGGGATCTGGCTGATAATGAGTCTCCTTGGAACTAAATGAGTCAGAGGAAGTCTTATAATAAGCACTTGAAAAATCAGGTGATTAATTCATAGTTTCTTTGCAAACAGAAGCAAGCAATATTTCAACGCCTACAATGAGTCAAATGCCTTACATATGTTTTTGTTTAATCTTCTGTACCACCCTATGAGGTAGATGTTTTCCATACTTCACAGATGAAGACACTGCAGTATACAGTTTAAGTAGCTAGTCTCAATTTCTTACAGGAATACCAAGTAGAAGTGCTCATCTCTTTTCCTCCCACTAAGTACAATGAAAGTCCCAGACATTGTATGGAAAATAAACATAAGGCTCTGAAAAGTAGAGAGAAGAAAGCCAACAGGCTAGGAAGCCTGGGTCCTGAAGGAGTTAGTTCCCTGGGTTTTCCTTTAGCCTTATATATCCTAGACTTGGAGCTGAAGAGGCTGGCAAATAGGAAATTCCAATAGGCATTGACCAAAAGGCCCAAACAAAAGTTTTCTCTCTCTACTAGGAAGGTCAGGAAGGGAAAACTTAGCAAGACAGAAAAATTTTAGATTTTCTAAAAGTTGATTTTTAGAGAGAGAGGAAGGGAGAAGGGAAGAGAGCCAGAGAGAGAAACATGAATTGACTGCCTCCTACACTCCCCACACTAAGGATGCAGCTCCAAATCCAGAGATGTGTCCTGACCAGGAATTGAACCAGCAACCTTTCAGTGCATGGGACAATGCCCAGCCAATTGTGCCACACCAGTCAGGATGAGACAGAAAACTTAGACAATAACTTCTCTATTCATACCAAACATTACAGAAAAGCTATGGCGGTGAGCTTAGACTTCCATCTTCTAGAGACTGTAAGGAAGTACCACACCCTCCCACCGGATGGTGTCATAGAAAGCTACATTGGAAACTGGAACTTTCATCCCTCCTAGGCAGTATGGCAAATCTTGCCTCCCCAAGCATCAGTGGAGACTATCTGGGGGGTCTGGACTTCCACCCCCAATTGGTAGTGATGAGATGGCATCTCTGCCTTCTCTGCTGCAGATTTGGCAGGAAAAGCCACTAAAATACAATAAAGAAATAAGATCTAGAGTCTTGTAAATAAAGAACTTTTGCTCTGCACAAATCTCTGTTAAGAGGATGAAAAGACAAGCCACAGACAGAGAAAATATTTGCAAACCACAAATCTAACAAAGGACTAGTATCTAGAATATATAAAATACTCTCCAAACTCAACAGCGAAAAGGCAATCCCAATAGATAATGAGCAAAAACATGAACAGAAATTTCACCCAAAGGTATATACAGATGGTAAATAAGCACAAGAAAAGATGGTCAATATTACTATACATTAGGAAAATGCTATTAAAACCACAACTATACATGTATCCGAATGGCTAAATAGTGGTAGCACCAAATGCTGGTGAGGATTTAGAAAACATGGATTACTCATCCTGCTAGTGAATAACTTTATTGCTGGAGGGAATAGAAATGGTATAGCCATTCTGGGAAATAGTAAGGCAGTTTCTTTAAAAACTAAATATCCCCGCAATTGTATTTCTGGGTATTTATTCCAGAGAAATGAAGACCCGTGTTCACTCAGAAACCTGTGCATAGACATGTATAGCAGTTCAATTTGTAACAGTCATAAAAGGAAGATAGCCCTTATGTCCTTTGATTACTAAATGATTGAACAAATGGTAATATATCAATACCATGAAATACTACTCCGCAATCAAAAGGAAAGAACTATGGACACTTGCAAAAACCTGAATGAACCTCTAGAGAATTATGCTGAGTTTTAAAAAGTCAATCCTAAAGGTTATATACCATTTATAAGGCATTCTTAAAATGATAATATTATAGAGATGGAGAAAAGATTAGTGAAACCCAGGGTCAATGGAATGAGAGGAGGTCACTGTGAGGGATCCTTGCGGTGATGGAAACGTCCTGTATCTTTACTGTATAAATACCAATATCCACTTGTTATGGACTAAATTATGTCCACCACCACCCCCAATTCATATATTGAAGTCCTAACCTCCAAAGCTTCAGAAGGTGACTCTATGTGGAGACAGAGCCTTTAAGGAGGTAAGAGCATTAGGCTGAACCCCAATCCAATAGGACTGGTTTCCTTATAAGAAGAGAAAATTTGTACACAGACACATATGGAGGGAAGATAGTGGGAAGATATGGAGAAAGCAAGCCGGCCAAGGCCTTGAGGCGTTCAGCTCCCCTGAATTTCAGCTTTGGAGGCCTGAAGGCCTCAGAATAAAGCAACACTGATGACTCCTTGATATTGGACTTCCAGCCTCCAGAATTATGAGGAAATAAATTGATGTGTTCGAGCCACCCACCAATAGTGGTCATGGCAGCCCTCGCAAACTAATGCACTACTTAGAATATTACCTACAATTTTGCAAGATATGTTACCTTTCAGAGAAACTGGAACAAAGGGTATGTGGGATCTCCTTGTTTTATTTCTTACCATTGCTTGCGAATCTACAATTATCTCAAAAGAAAAAGTTCTTTTAAAAGGTGATTCTGAGGTTCAAATGAAGGTCTGTCATTTGCTAAAGCTTATACTCAAAACTGACCCAAACTATTGATTCAATCCTGTGTCAGAGGATCTTCAGTTCTGGGGCTGAGTCAAAAATCCAAACTATAAAGTCAAACTTAGATGACTGGTGTGGGTACTGACCTAGTGTCTTAGTAGTGATAGGTCAAAATGTAGCCTTTTGCCATGAAGTTTTCTGATTTTCTTTATTTTGATCAATACTTCCTGACTGCTTTCTTCCACATACAAATGGCCCTATCTCACAGACCAGGCTTGAGGTACTCCTCAAGTGTTCTTTCAATTTTACAGGTAATTGAAACCACACATTGTGACTTTCCAAAAGTCATGCTGCAAAATTTTGAAGGCAACTATTTCATAGTGATTAAGGACATGTTGCTTTTAAATAGATTTTTTTGATGCTATATATCCCCTCAATGCAAACCAGTTATGTTGGGCTCTCCATTGACAAGTATTAATCTAAACTAAAGAAATCAAAATTTGTTTCCATCTTAAAAAATAAACCCCCAAAAGACAAACTCGCTGATGAACTCAGGATGCTTCTGTCTGTTTCTTATGTGTTAAGAAATTTTCATAAGGAATTTTCAGAGGTAATTTTGACTCTGTGAGTGTTTTGCTTTATATGCTGACTCTAGAAATTAACCTCCTCATAAAATCCAATCCTACTTTGCTATTTTGACACTTCTTTATCTGAAAGTATTCATTACCATTTTGCATAATTGCCCCATTTCCAGAGCAAGTATATAATTTCCTACAGTGTGAAGACTTTATAATCTATATCCAGTGAAGTCCATCCTGCCTGCCACTAGTTAATGCCTCAATCTCTGAAAGAGTTTTTTCTGTTGTTAGTTCTGCCTAATCTTGTAGGCCAACTGCATCATTAAAAGGTGACTGACCATCCATCCTGGCCATTTATAATGTCTACAGTTGTTCAGTCATTGTTGTTTAATGAATTCCTGCTCCTTTCTCAATATATGCTACTACTATTTATAACCATGTCAACACAGGATTGATTATAAGCACAATTAATTAGAATACTTTTATAACTTTGCTTTTTACCAAGATAGTCATGTAAATATGGATCTAATTTTGATTATACTATTGAGGAATAGGGAAAGCCATAATAATATACCCATGAGAACTTAGCATAGTGAAATATGAAGTAAAAAAAATAGGCTTATTGAAACAAAGGTATTTTACTTTCTGACTAAAGAGTAAATTGCACAGAGCTTCAAGAAGAATTTTTTGAAATCAAGTATGTGTGACTTTTTCCTAAGGAATTAAGAGCAATTATGGAAAAAGATTACATTTTATTGCAGGTGTGTTTTTTTTTTCCAATTGAAATGACCTATTAGTATTTTTATATTCAAACAAACTGCAATTTAAATAATCTTTAGTAATTTTATTAAGCTATTAATTATATGGGTTTTGGTGTTCAGCCTATAAAATAGTAACTGAAATCTTTTTTACAGGTATCTCTGGTTGATGCTCTGAGAGAAATTGATTTTTGGGGGCTACTCTATATAGGCAGTATGTATGTTCTTTAGGAAAGGCATGGAAAAATTCAGTCGTTCTACAGTGATGGATGTTTCAACACTATGTCTAAGATTTAGGAGCTGGGTCCTTTATTCATATTTATAAGTTAATACACTCAGTCTTTAGTGACAAGAAATTACAGTAATATTTATATTCAGACTGCTTGATTTCTGGTATCTATCAAATATTTAAAAAATTATCTTTGTTGGCTCTTAAATCAGAAGCAGTGTAGGCAAATAATCTGATGGTCTGCACAAACTGACTAAAATTGTTCCTTTTGTACTATTATTTATACTTAGATTTGTCCGCTCCAAGTCAAGAATAGTTTGATATTTAGCAGCTGGTTTTCTTAATCCTGTGCTGGTATGTGATGGTGCTAGCAATTTTGTACTCCATTTAAGAGATTTCATTTATTTTTTTGAAACAAACAAACATGCATGACTATGTTCCATCAGATATATATATATATATATATATATATATATATATATATATATATATATATATATATATATAACTAGAGGCCCATTGCGGGAAGAGTCCTGCAAGAATAGGGCTTCCTGCAGCAGGCTTCGCTCCCTTTTCTGCTGCCTCTTCTCTGCTTCCAGCTTTGCTGCCTCGGCTCCACTCCTGTGTCCGCTGCCTTGGCTCTGCTCCCATGTCCTGCCTCAGCTCTGCTCCCATGTCCGCTGCCTTGGCTCCGCTCCTGTCCCCACTGCCTCAGCTCCCTCCCTTATCTGCCACTTCGCTCCCTTCTACAGCACTTGGCTTCCTTATAGGCTGTCTTCAGTCTTTGCTCCAGTCTTTACTCGCCTGCATTTGCAAATTAACCACTGTCTTTGTTGAGTTAATTTGCATACTTATCCTGATTTGCCGGTGGGTGTAGCGGAGTGACACCAATTTGCATGTTTCTCTTTTATTAGTGTAGATTACAACTGGTAAATATTGATATTATTGCTATTATAAACCTCGAAGCTATAAAGATATTATGTGTTTTCTTTATTCAGTAAGACTGTTTAAAGTAAGTCAGCAGGCCTTGGTCAAGTAGCTCAGTTGGTTGAGTGTCATCCCATACACCAACAGGTTGCTAGTTTGATCCCCAGTCAGGGTACAAACAAGGAGGCAGCTAGCTGATCACTGTTTCTCTTTCACATTGCTGTTTTGCTCCCTCTATCTCTCCTTTCCTCTCTAAAATCAGTGGAAAATCATATGCTTGGGTCATATGATAAACATGATAAAATAAAATAAGCCATCAGTACAATATATCTAAAATAAGAAACCATAAAAATAAAAATTTTACTTTTGCTAGAAAACTTAGGATTAAAGGAAGCCAACCAGGAAGGTTTATAAACATTGAACCTTTATAGACTGACCCTGGAAATGCCACTGAGTAAAGATAGCTGCTTCTAGCTCTCTAAAGTCAGCTGAAAGAGGTTGTACTTGGTATCAAATATTAATTCTTATAGCTGTTGTTTGTCTGTGATGGTAAATGGAAAAAAAATGAGTATTGAATTTTAGATCTGTGATTAATAGGATAATAAGAAGAATAAATCAGAAAATCGAAAGGGTGTGTTTGTAGTCTATTGTAACTTAGGTTCCTCCAAGAAGCAGAGCCAGAAATAAATTTCATGCAAGAAGTTGATTTGGGGAAGTAAACACAGGGAATAGGAAGAAGGTAAAACATGGAAGAAGGGAGAGCTAATCTGAGGCTGTGTTGTTGAGTGGCTGTCCCTATGGGCAACTGGGGCTTGTCCTCATGGGGATGCTTTAAGAAACCATGTAGAAGGCCCTTCAGAATTGTTGAACAGAGACACAGAAAAGAGGGGCAACATGAGTCATACAGGCTAAAATTAACAATGGAAGGTATTAATGTTTTCTTCTTCAGCACTCTTACTAGAAAGCAGAGAATCCAAGCAAGACAGACACAATATAGCTGAGATGAGGTACCATCAAGAACACTTGTGCATAGCTTATGGTTAACTCATTGGTCAGAGCTAAAAGATGGGCTGATGGGATATGAGAGGGAAATGGCAGATGTCTAAATGATGTGATGCCTATCTTGACAATTATTCATTAGGTGCATCACTTGTTCACTCTTAGCACTTGTTTCCTCATCTTAAAAAAGACAGGGGCTAACCTACCCTGCCTGTTTCTTGGAGTGATCATCAAGGATTTGTGAAAGAACTTGGAAGCAATTTAAAGGACTACAAAACTGAAAGTTGTTGAGGATATTCTAAAAATACAGGGAAAGCAGAGAACCATGAGGTTACTGAAAGAATCTAGAAGGCCATGATAAGCACCTATATGTTATGTGACAGCTCTGAAGCAACCAGAAAGGAAAACAAGCACAACTGAAGACAAATAACAAATCTAGCATCTTGGAAAATGTGTGACTTTAACAGATCAAATTATCTACTATCTGGGATATTAGGAGATTGTTTCTTTTTAGAAATAAGCCATTTATTAAACTGATTTAGCAAATGTCTATTATACAAAGACCATTATACCTAATCTGCCTCCCAGACCAATTTAAGATATTCTACATTTTATTGTATCTTTTATTGATTTTGAGAAAGAGAAACATTGATTTGTTGTCTATTTATGCATTCATTGATTGCTTTTTGTATATGCCCTAACCAGGATTCAACCTATAACCTTGGGATGAGGCTCTAACCAACTGAGCTATCTGACCAGGGCAAGATCTTCTACATTTTAGTCATATCCATCTACTCCTCAGCTTTAGAGATCAAATTCACTGTCTTTGGCAATGTTTTGACAATTGAAATACTCCAATTGGATTATTAATTTTAGCCTTATTTGATATCTGAGGATTCAGCCAGTAGCTACTCTCCCATCCTTAAGTTATATGACAGTGATACTTTTATTTCTTCAGAACTTTGCAAATTTAGTAAGTGTTAAGCACCAAGATTACTTTAAATTCTCCTCTGAGCCTTGTGCACATGCAAGGTAAACAATATTACATATGCCATATCTCCTCCCAGCAACTTGAAGACATTGTGAAGTAACTTTGTAGAGGAGAGCCCAAACTGGTACTTGAAGTAATAACAGATTCCAAAGCCAAGAGCTCAACCTCGGTAGGCAGTGGCCCATGGACTTCCCTAATCTAGGGTCATAATGACTCATCTACTTCTTTTCAGGTACCCTCTTCCGGAGTGATAGTGACAGCATTACAAGGGAAAGATCCATAATCTAAAACTTTCTCTGGTCTTCAATAGTGGTATAAATGTTGTATTAACTTTCTCTGTGCAGAGCATCCCTTATCTCCCAGCCTTAATTCTATTTTTACTTTAGCTTGCACAATTTATGCATAATAAATGTTTTTGTGTGTATATGGTTTTTCATCCCAAAACTTCAAAAATGTTCAAAGACTATCTAGTTCTTCTGCTCTGAGATTCTGTGAAAGTCTGTTCTCCCCATAGGTATATTTTTGGACCTTAGCTATTTCCTTAAACAAACATTAGAATGTCTGTGATGTACCAGGAATTGTGTGGCCCTAGGAATTCAGAGGTGAAAGCTAGGATTGCCTACATCTTTAAGGAAAGTCCCAGTTTGATCCTATTTCGTAATGGATCATGTTAAATAATGATACAAATTGGCATGGGTGACTTTGGGAGTCCTCCAAGGGGGGGGTAAGAAATTGACTTTGGGTAGTAAAAGATTCACCACAGATGACTCCTGAGTAGAAGAAAGAGGGCAAGAAAGAGGTGGGAAAGAAGAAGGAAAAGTTCCCCAGTGTACCCTGCCCTCTCCTCCAAGTGTTTCCATGCGACAGAAGGATACGGTAATGCACGAGGGCTAGAAAGCTAGGCAGGGCCACAATATCAAGAGCTTTGTGTGCCCTGTTAAGGTGTTGATGGCATTCTTTGATCCAGGCCAAAGAGCCTATTGAAGTCCTGTTGAAGAGTCCATTGTCTTCATGAAGTACCTTTTGTTTAACATTTGTTTCCATGTGTTCAACAAGCAAATATTAACTGCCTGGTATGTAGTAGGCACAATGCTAGTTGTTGGAAATACAGAGGTGGGTAAAGCATGATTCCTAGTATCTACCTAACTTACGAGAGAGAGAGAGAGAGAGAGAGAGAGAGAGAGAGAGAGAGAGAGAGAGAAAGAGAGAGAGAGAGAAGGAAACACTTAGTAATTATAATAACAATGTGTGATAATCCTATCTGATAAAAGAGTAATATGCACATTGACCATTACAAGATGGCTTCCCCCATGTGGTCAAAGATGGCCACCACAAGATGGCCAGCAAGGGAGGGCAGTTGGGAGGGACCTAGGCCTGCAGGGGAGGGCAGTTGTGAGGGACTCAGGCTTTCAAGGGAGGGCAGTTGGGAGGGACCCAGGCCTGCAGGGGAGGGCAGTTGGGGGGGACTATCCTGTCAGGGGGAGGGCAGTTAGGGGCAATCAGGCCAGCACAGGAGCAGTTAGGCATTGATCAGGTTGGCAGGGGTGCAGTTAGGGGCAATGGGCAGGTGAGAAGTTGGGAGCCAACAGTCCTGGATTGTGAAAGGGATGTCCCAGATTGGAAAGGGTGCAGGTTGGTGTGAGGGACACCACCACCACCCCCATTCCGTGCATGAATTTCGTGCACCGGGCCTCTAGTCTATATATATAATAGCCTAAGTGATCATTATGACTGGTTGCTATGACACGCACTGACCACCAGGGGCAGAGGCTCAATATAGGAGCTGCCCCTTGGTGGTCAGTGCACTCCCACAGCCAACCTCCTGTGCTCCCCCTTTTCCCCCTCCAGCTGGGCCTGATCTACATGATCAGGACTGAGTCAGATGGGCCTCAATCAGCCCTGATCACTGGTCAGGCTGAGGGACCCCACCCATACATGAAATCATGCACCGGGCCTCTAGCGATTATATAAAAGAGAGGAATTGTTAAACTCTCCCCCCACAGAGAGTTCCAGGAAGTGCTTACAAAGAAGACTTTTGTCTGAAGCCCAGTTTGTTAAACTTGGGTGTTCTAGCAAACAACTGCAATGGGGATTGTAAATGTGGAATTGTGTAGAGTTATGGTTTTCTTTCATAGAACCCTCATCACCCACAGCAACCAGAAGCACACCCCCTCTTTTATTATACAATTCTGCAGTAAACTAGAAAGGTTTGCTCTAAACATGAAAGTCATAGAGCAGTCCACTCCAGGAAGTGCCTGAATCACGCTGATGGTGAAGGCTGGCACCCATGGTATGGAAACCAGAGTGCTCTGCTTCCATAGGTAAATGTCTAGTTGCTCCATTATACTATCTGCTAACGAGCATTTTGCTTTCTCGACTTGAAAATCTGCACTAACTCAGATCTGAGAGGGATTTACTTTGAAACAAGCAGTCCTAATGACATCATTGGTTTCCTTGATCCATTACTAGGTAGTTAACTAGACATACCTCAATGTCTGACTCCTACAACATTTATCATCCCTCTCCTCACATCACAGTTCAACCTCCAGCTAATGACTTAATGATCCAATGAAAGGCATACATTTCTAAGGTAGGAATTTCATTCTAAGTTGTTCCTAACTAAAAGTTAAATTTGGGCATGAATGAATAAAAAATTGATTTTCCTTATTACATTATTCTTCTGTTAAGAAAAAAAAATTGTGACTGGTTATTTTTTTTTTCAATTTAAATTTATCTTTATTGTTCAGATTATTACAGTTGTTCCTCTTTTTTCCCTCCATAGCTCCCCTCCTCCCATTTCCCACCCCACCCTCTGTCCCCCGCCCCACTGTCCGCATCCATAGGTGTACGATCATTGTCCATTCTCTTCCCGCACCCCCAACACCCTTTACCCCTGAAAATTGTGAGTCCACTCCCTTTCTATGCCTCTGATTCTATTCTATTCACCAGTTTATTCTGTTCTTCAGATTTCTTAT
>PVJC01051657.1:0-11393 GCA_004026665.1 Murina feae
TGCATCCTATCAGAGAATCATTGTCACCTCACTAACCACATATTGAGACAGCATTAAGAATCATCTATATGAAAGATGGTCAAGTTATTTCCCTTTCTAGGTCATCCACATTTTAAAATCTAGCCTAGGTTCTCATTTAGACAATTTGTATTTTCAAACATTCAGAACATGGTGAGTTCTTAAAGAATGGTCTATGGAGAAGTGCTTGGTTCCTTAATTCTGCTGTAACAAATTATCACAAATGAGTGGCTTAAAACAACACCAGTTTATTATCTTATTAGGGGCCTGGTGCATGAAATTCATGTACTGGGCGGGGGGGTTCTCAGCCCAGCTTGCCCCCTCTCACATATTGAGAGCCCTCAGGGGTTGTCCTACTGAAGGCTTAGGCCCGCTCCATGCTCCCCTTGGGGAGAGGGCCTAAGCCGCAGTCTGGCCTCCCTTTGTGGGAGGTGACCAGGCTAATCAGGGGAAGCCACCAGCCCCATCACCTCACTACTGCAGCCACTGCCAGTCATTATACCCGTCAAGGTGTTTTCATCAACATGGATTCTAGTCCCTTCACCGTGAAAAAATGACAACTTTCTTTAGGTATTTTCAAGGTGTGTCTTTCATAGAATATGACCTTCCTTCCTTCCTTCCTTCCTTCCTTCCTTCCTTCCTTCCTTCCTTCCTTCCTTCCTTTCTTTCTTTCTTTCTTCTCTCTCTCTCTCTCTCTCTCTCTCTCTCTCTCTCTCTCTCTCTCTCTCTCTCTCTCTCTTTCTTTCTTCTCACCTGAGGATATGTTTCCATTGATTTTTAGAGAATGTAGAAGAGAAGGGAAAAACAGAGAGAAACATCAAACTGAGAGGAACACTTTGATTGGTTGCCTCCAGCATATGCCCTGACCTGGGCCCCAGCCAGGGAGGAGCCTGCAACCTAGGTACATGCCCTTGGTCAGAATTGAACCCAGACACTGCAGTCAGCAGGCTGAGGCATTATGCACTGAGCCAAACCAGCTAGGGCAGGACATGACATTTCTTATCCCTCCAGCAGTGGACCTTCATTTTCTTTTTTTGCAGGAGTGTAGTGGAAAAACCCTGGATAGCCTTTAGGGATTCTTATTACCCAAGTTACTAAGAATATTACCAGTGGCATACAGGGAGCTTAGCCAATGAGCGGTCAGAAAATGTGTTTCCTCTGTAGTTCACTCTGATCATGGGCTCCACCCCTGCCCTCCAATCCCAGCTCCAACCCTACCCAGGCCTGTAACCTCTGGCTGAGGATGCAGGCCTGAGCAGGGGACCCCCAAGCCCCTCTGATCACCAGCTTCACAGAGCCCAGGCTCTGATCCTGCCCCCTGACATTGTCGACTCCACCCTTGCCCCACTGGCAGCCTCTGGCCAAGGCCTGGGCAGAGGACCCCCAGACCCCTGCATTGCCAGCTCCACCCTTGCCCAGACCCCTGTGATTGCAGGCTCTGCCCTGCCCCTCCCATCACTGGCTCTGTGGAGCCCAGGCTCCTGCAATCTCCAGCCTTCCCCTTGCCCAGGCCTGAGGCCTCTGGACCAGGCCTTATGCCTGGGTAGAATACCCTCATACTCCTCTGATCACCAGCTCTTCCCCTGCCCTCTCTGATCACTGGCTCCACCCTTGCCCATGCCTGAGGCCTCTGGCAGAGGCCTCTGGCCTGGGCCGGGGACCCCCAGCCCCCTCTGATTGCCTGTTCCTCCCCTCAGGCCCCCCACCTCCCCCGACACCTGCCAGGCTAACAGGCCTGAACACTTCAGTGGTGAGGCTGAGCCGGACTGAGTGCCACCATCTTGTGGCCATGGGGGAAGCCATCTTTGTGATGGAGTGATGCCTAATTGGCATATTACTCTTTTATTAGTTAGGATAGTTATGGAAGTCAGAATTCTGAGATCAGATTCAGTTGTTTAAAGTCAAATTGTCAACAGGGCTGATTCTTTTTGGAAGCTTCAAGTGGAGAATCCATTTCCTCATCTTTTCCAGCTGCTAGAGACTTCCTCATTGCTTGGTGCGTGGCTTCTTCCACTGATCACTCCAGACTCTTGCTTCTATCATCATACCTGTTCCTTCTAACTAATCCTCTTGGCCCCCTTCTTATTTACATGGGTTCCACCTGGATGATCCAGGGTAATCTCCTCTTCTCAGATCCTGAGTAAAATCCACAAAACTCCTTTTGTCATAGAAAGTTACATATCTACCATTTCGAAGGATCAGGATGTGGGCATCATATTTTATCATTATTCAGTCTTCCACAGCGAGTGTATTGATAATGGGGCTGCCAGTAATAGGAGGTGAGGCGGAAGGGAGGGATGAGGATACCTAGAATGAATATACTCCTTAAGCACACTAGAAAAGAGCAGAAGGAGAAGAGCTATTAAAGCAGTTTTAGCAGTGGAAATTGAGAGAAGATACCCATTCAGAGATTTTTAGAATGTAAAATATTGATAAGTAAACTCTCTTGATTTTAGAGAAATTAACAAATGGTGACAGCCAGTTTTGTGTCTTGGGTAATTATGCAATCATTGGTTAGATTGATTGATATGGGAAATACAAGAGGACTAGGAGAAGGTAAGATGAGAAAGAGAATGAGTGAAATCTATACTAATAAAAGGGTAATATGCTAATTAGATCCAGTTGACCAGACATCTTCTGGATGTCTGACTTTCTTCCTGATAAAGCCACAGTGGCAGGGGCCAAGGCAGAAGTATGAGGGGTGATCAGGCAAGCAGGGGAGTGGTTAGGTTGGAGATCAGGCTAGCAGGCAGAGGCAGTTAGTGGCAATCAGGCAGGCAGGCAGGCGAGCGGTTAGGAGCCAGTGGTCCCGGATTGTTAGAGGGATGTCCCAGATTGGAGAGGGTGCAGGCCTGACTGAGGGACACCTCCTACCCATGCACAAATTTCATGCACCTGGCCTCTAATATTAAGAGAATTATTCCAGATGAATTTTTGAAGAGTTCTTTCTAGGTCTGTGAAATATGTTGTTGGTATTTTAATGGGGAGTGCATTGAATCTATAGATTGCTTTGGGTAATATGGACATTTTGATGATGTTGATTCTACCAATCCATGAACACAGAATGTTCTTCCATCTGTTTATGTCTTCCTCTATCTCTTTTTTCAATGTACTGTAGTTTTCTGAGTATAGGTCTTTTACCTCCTTGCTTAAGTTTATTCCTAGGTATATTAATTTTTTTGGTGCAATGGTAAATGGGATTGCTTTTTAAATTTCTCTTTCTGTAAATTCACTATTGGCATATAGAAATGTCATAGATTTCTTGGTGTTAATTTTGTATCCTGCTACATTACCATATTCATTTATTAGGTCTAATAATTTTTTGATGGAGTCTAGGGTTTTCTAAGTACAGTATCATGTCATCTGCAAATAATGACAATTTCACTTCTTTTCCAATTTGGATGCCTTTTATTTCTTCTTCTTGCCTGATAGCATTGGCTAGCACTTCTAGTACTATATTGAACAGGAGTGGTGAAAGTGGGCATCCCTGTCTTGTCCCTGTTCTTAAGGGAAATGGTTTTAGTTTTTGCCCATTGAGTATGATGTTGGCTATGGGCGTGTCATATAAGGTTTTTATTATGTTGAGGTATGATCCCTCTATTCCCACTTTGCTGAGAGTTTTTATCAGGAAAGAGTGTTGAATTTTGTCAAATGCCTTTTCTGCATCAATCGATATGATTGTGTGATTTTTGTCTTTTAATTTGTTTATGTGATGTATCACGTTTATTGATTTGCAGTTATTGTACCAGCCTTGCATTCCTGGAATAAATCCCACTTGGTCATGGTGTATGTCTTTCTAATGTAATGCTGGATCCGGTTTGCTAGGATTTGGTTGAGGATCTTAGCATCTATGTTCATCTGGGATATTGGCCTGTAATTCTCTTTCTTTGTGGTGTCTTTATCTGGTTTTGGTATTAGGGTAATGCTGGCTTCGTAGAAAGAGTTTGGAAGTGTGCCTTCATCTTGAATTTTTTGGCATAGTCTGAGAAGGATTGGCTTTAGTTCTTCTTTGAATGTTCAATAAAACTCCCCTGTGAAGCCATCTGGTGCAGGGCTTTTGTTTGCTGGAAGCTTTTGGATGACTGTTTCAATTTCATCAATAGTTATTGGCCTATAAAGGTTTTTTGATTCTTCCTGATTGAGTTTTGGAAGCTTATATTTTTCTAGGAATGTGTCCATTTCATTGAGGTTGTCCAGTTTGTTGGAGTAGAGTCATTTGTAGTATTTTTTGGCAATCCTTTGTATATCAGTAGGGTCAGTTGTTATTTCACCTCTTTCATTTCTGATTTTGTTTATTTGGGTCCTCTCTCTTCGTTTCTTGGTGAGTCTGATGAGGGGTTCATCAATCTGGTTAATTATTTCAAAGAACCAGCTCTTTGTTTCGTTGATCCTTTGTATTGTTTTTTTGGTCTCTATGTCACTTATTTCTGCTCTGATTTTTATTATTTCTTTCCTTCTGGATACTGTGGGCTTTTCTTGTTGCTCTCTTTCTAACTCTTTGAGTTGTAGAGTTAGGTCATTTATTATCAGTTTCTCTTGTTTTTTGAGGTAGGCCTGTAGAGCTATGAACTTCCCTCTCAGGACTGCTTTCATTGTGTCCCATAGATTTTGGATTGTTGTGTTTTCATTGTCATTTGTTTCCAGGATGCTTTTTATTTCTTCTTTGATCTCTCTGGTAACACGCTTATTGTTTAATAACATGCTATTTAGCCTCCAAGTGTTTGATTTTTTTCCAGTATTTTTATTGTAGTTGATTTCTAGTTTTATTCCATTATGATCTGAGAAGATGCTTGTTATGATTTCTATTCTCTTGAACTTGAAGAGACTTTGCCTGTGTATGAAACATGCATGCTGATTTATCTAAAAGTAAGAGGCCACACTGGATCCATTAGTTTTAGAGGAAGTCAATCTCAATAGTGGCAACAGTGACTTGGTTTTTGGGGGATGCTGTGATCAGACACCTAGCTCACACCAGCACTTCCACCCAGCCCTTCATGGCTGAGAAAGAGGAAGATAAACATATAAGCCAAAACAATTTCTTAGATTTATTCTTTAAGGAAGATCAAATGAGTATGTTGGAACCCTAATCTAATATTATTATCCCTCTGGTAGGGAGTACAGTGATGTATAACTCATAATTCTCTTAGCAGGGTAGGTTCCACCACTTGACAGTGAGTGATGGTGACATCACAGAGCATAGCTGCATACTATGGTTTCTCATCACTGGCACTTCCCAGTTACAGTGGCTCTCTCAAAAATTAAGACTTGTGCCCAGCCACTTTCTCCTCATTAGGTTATGTAATTGTTCATACCCAGGACCATCAATCTTCATCAGATGTTCGCTGTTACTCTCTTCTTAAGATATCACGGCCCCTTCATGTTTACTGGAGTTCTCAAGACCCTCTAGTTTCAAGTTTAAAAGTTTCTACCAAGTGATTCTTCTACAACTATAACTATGAAGTTCAATAATGTGGTTTTCCTTAGCCATTGGGAGAAAAAGGCATTTTTCTTTTCAAATGGGGATTTCTTTGTTACCATTTTCTGCTCTGCAATGTTAAAACAAATTTATAGTTGTTTTTTTTTTTTCTCCTTCTCTTACTCAGAGTCCCTTTTCATATAGAAAAATGAACAATATTGTAACCTCTTCTGGAACCAGAAGAGAAACATGGATTCTATTAGAGTTTATTGCATTTTTACTCCTTTCTTTAAAAAAAATAAAAGTTAAACAAAGTAACCCCTGGAGGCTCAACCCTCTCTGTTTAGAATTGGAGACAACCTGAGTTGGAGGACCAGCTTTTCCGGACATCATGCATCTTTTGTATTTAGTCTCTGTCTTGCTTCTTTGAGAACATGTGCATGATGACTGCTTTCGTGTTGGACAATTCTCGCTTTGTGTGTGTGAGCATGGGTGTGTGTTTCAGTCTCTGTAGATATCTCTAAAAAGTTATACTGTCTCTTGTAAACTCTGAGTACATTCCCTTTATGTCGTAGTGTGCAGTGGTTAACAGCAATTGTATAGGACCTCTTAGGGATGAGCCTTCTTTTTAAGGTCTTGTAATTTCACATGCTATTAATCAGAGTGATTAAGCCTTTCTCTAGTAAATACACACCAGCTTATTAATGTATTCATTCATCTATTGACTTATCTATTAATTTACTTGCTTCTCTGTTCATATATTTATTATAAAAGTGCATGCTTTTCCCCTTTTTCATCTATAATTAATGCTACTAATAATCGGGAGATAGTGTTTAGAGAATATATTCTGCCACTGATTTGTAATAGGGCGTCAGTGAAAAATAAAGAAGAGGAAAAAATGCATTTGCTATTTCTTTTCTTTAGCTATTTAGTGGGTTTAACTAACCCATGCATATGTAATTCCTGATAGTGGACTTCAATCTTAAAACTATCTAAAGAATGTAAGGGATCAGACAGTAGGGGGTTATCATCTTATATTTATCATAGCCCCAAAGGGGGACTAGAGAGTATACATATATTCATTTATCCCCCAAGTAACCACATAAAATGGGTGCTGTATTATTCATGTTTCTGATCACAAAGTAGACTTGGATAATCTAAGTAAATTGTAATACATCAGTTAGTAAATGAGAAATTTATAATTCAAACCCAGATTTCTCTAAATCCAGAGGCCAGGCCCTTCTCCCCTCACCCCCGACCACCCCAACCACCATATAATGAGAGATATAATTGTTGTATTTTTAAAGGACCATGCTATTTAATCTGCCTCTGCAGCAGCTCTCTGGTTTCCCTGCCAAGTCTGAGGGTGGAGACTTTGCTGATGGATCAGTTGGATCACAGGCCATTATTCTTTGGAGAGATCTAATTGTGCTGCTCATGGGGGCCACCATCTTTGGGCTGTGTTTGAGGCTAGCTCATTAGCATGGATGCCTCTCTTCATTTGGAGCAGAAGGGCAGTTGCCCAGGTTCTTGTTCCAGCATCAAGAAGGTTTCAGCAATCTGGAGAAGGCTGTGCATAGGTTAAATAGGAGTTGAGAGATGAAGCATAATTTTGAAAGGCATTTGGGGGTCAGAGGAGCCTAGTTTAAAGGAAACTAAGATCTAAGTTCTCAGGTGGAAGGTCTCCTCATCTCAGGACCCCATGCTTTTTATTAACAAAAATTGTCCTGAGGCGAGGCAGAAATATACACTTCAAAGGGTATACACAAGCATTGTCAGAATGGGGGAATTAGCCTACGGCTGTTCAGGTGTTTGGCCAGTAGGAGGCAATAACACATAGATTGTTGGCTGTCTGGCAGCCAACAATCAATCCTTTTTCAGGTTTGGGGAAATAATCTCAGCCATTCCCAACAGGTGACTACATATGTGACTCAAACCTGTTGAGTCTCCAAGTTCCATCAATTTTTTGATGAAATTCTTGCAATGAAGACATTCAGGAACTGGCTTACTGCAGGCAGTGAAGACCACCTGCCTGTGAAACCCATCCTGTGGCAGATTAGGCTGAATTCTTCCTTACTTGCCTCTTGCCTCTGCTAGTTTAACACACAAGAAAGTCAGAGATGATGCTCATCAGAGTACCCATTGTTTCCCAAAGCCTAGAGCAGTAGCTGGAACCATGATTATAGTTAAGAAAGTATCTTTTCAGTAGCTGGTTCCCTTTCTTCCTCCTTTGCAATATCTTGGTCTCCATGGTACAATCATCACACTGCCTTCCCACAATTGCTTTTGTTTACAATCTATTTTTTCTCATTAGGCTGTAAATTATCTGAGAGCAGAGAGGATGTCTTACTCATTTTTTATCTGAAGTATCCAACAGTGCCTGTAATATTTGTTTTCTGTAAATATTTGTGGAATGCATTTTAAGATGAATAAGTTATTTCAGTTCAGCAAAGAATTTCAAGCACCTCTAATTTTCCACTTATTCTGATAGACACTAGAGAAAGCCTTCACTTTCAAGAAGTTTGTAATCGAGTTTCTAATCTAATATAGCATCATGTGCTGGTTATTGGGGTGTTATTTCTCTCCTCCATACTGGCTCCTCTGTTTGCTATTTTGGGATGTTGGGAGTAGGACTTTACAAAATAAAATTATTTTTCTCCCCTGGTTTCCTGGTTTGCCCTACACCAAGGAGTTATTAGAAGGAATGGAAGGCAGGAAGAAGAGGTGAATAAAAAAAACAAAAATACAAAAGTTTTCTCTTTCATCTTGCTTGTCATTCCTGGCAGTATTGTCCCAGCAGAGCACATCACATTGTCCTGGCACTTGGCTGCAGCCTCCAATTTCCTCCAGCTCACAGGCAGGTCCCATCAGACGTGACAGTTGCAAAATTGGTTCCTGTTTCAAAGTAAAGCCTGTGCTGTACTTTGCAGGGCTCTTTCTCCGAGTTTCTAAATTCTGCTCACCCAGATTTCAATCTAATCAGTAACTTTTCAGATGGTTATTGAAAGAAAATGCAGCCATAATTGATTTCAGTAAAAGGAAGAGAAGCAGAGTAGGGCTTTATTCGTTTGTGTTTTATTTAAAAGCCTGTATTTGCTCTATATGCCTGTGCCAAGAAGAACAGAATTTGGTAATAGCCTTCTGGGAACTCTTATTCTGGTGGAATATTCAGACATGAAGAAGGTAACTTCTAAAGTACCTAGCCTTGGTCGAGTAGCTCAGTTGGATGCAGTGCCATCCCATACTCCAAAAGGGTGTGGGTGTGATTCCATATGAGAATACATATCTAAGTTTGGGGTTCCATCCCTTTTCAGGGACTGTGAGGGAGACAACCAATTGATGTTTCTCTGGCATGTCAACAGTTCTCTCTCTCTTTCCCTTCCTTTCTCTCTAAAATCAATTTAAAAAGCATACACACAGGTGAGGATAAAATAAAGTACCTATAACAAACTCTCATATTTTATTAGGAAAATCCATACAATGCCCCAGTTTCTTCAAATTTATTTTGTAGTACTTCTTAAGTGAACTTCTATTATAAACTAATGGATATAAGAATGACAAACTGTTGTTCCTATTTATAACATCTCCTCTATTAAAGATTAAAAATCTCTTTCTGACTATTTTGACCCAATCTAAAATTTAGTGATTTAACATATAATATTTCTTGAGCTTACTTTATGGACAAGATAAACATTCATAATTAGACATTAGAAAGAATTTTGTTTATGCATTTCTTGTACTTTGCCAGCACTTTCCCCACCAAGTGAAAAAAAGAGAGAGAGAGAGAAATATATAACTGTTACTTTCTGACACTGGAGAGATCATTTCCCACTGTTTTGCTAAAGAATTTTGTCTTATCCTATGACCTCAATGTCAAGAGCCATAATTCCTCATTTTGTAGTACACCCTGAAGATTTGACCAAAACCCGGAGTCCTTCTGAGGTCAATGAGATCTCCATGCTTAACTAAGCAATGACATTCTAGCCTAGAGAAGGATGAAAAAATGGGTATAAATTATGGGACCATTTTCAATGTTCAACTTTTTTAGACAAGTTATTAATAAAGACAATAATTTAGCAGAAATTGAAATTATAAATGCCACATTCTGATGATTCTATACATGTGGTTACTTTTTGATAATTTGCATAAAACTGTTATTTGTAAGGAAATCCAGCAAGAAGGCTCTCTAATGAACTTTTTAGGTCTTATTTTAGGTAGCAACATCCATATGTAAATTTATCTTGTAAGATTTCATAATTTGGGCAGATATTAAGACTAATTTCCAAAATTTCTTTCCTGCAGATTATTGAGTACATTTAAATATTATTTTGTAAATGCATTTAATCTGAATTTATAGATAGATGGTCATTTATTTTAAAAACATGTAGAATTGTGCACTTGAAACCTGTATAATTTTGCTTACAAATGTCACCCAATAAATTAAATTAAAGGAAAAATATGTGAATACATATACAAAACAGTACATGGAAATATATATTGAAGGGCGTGCAAAACCTCAAATACACAAATGAGCACGTTCACTGAGGAATAAAGTGTCTAGCTATTATTCTCATTCAGGTCAATGAACAAACTGCTTTGAGAACCTTGTATGTTTCAGGTGCTGGTAAGATGCTGCAGATAGCAAGATAAATAAATATGCCTCAGGACTTCAAGAAACCCAAGGCCCATCGGGGAGAAAGACATGGATTTGCGAAAAATGATGATACGGACATGCTTGAAGGTTACCTAACACAGTATGATAGACTTCAATATGCCTACATGTTTATTAATCATTTATACAAAAATGTATACAAAATGTTCTATACACGAGGCACACTGGAAATGCAGTGGAATAAAACAGGAATCTTTCATACAGACTCTGCAAGAGAAACCTTTGACAATTAACTATAGAAATATTCATTTACTCTAAAATAATCTTTCTTTTTAGAATAGCTTCAAATTTACAGAAAAATGGTAAAGGTAGTACACAATGTACCTATATACTTGAGTGAGCTTCCCTGACTTTTAGACTTTTACATTAATATAGTACATTTGTTGTAATAAATTAAATAATATGGATACATTCTTATTAACTAAAGTCCATTACTATATTTATTTGTTAATAATTACTGTAGAAATCAATAAAGTTCAGGGTGATTTGAGAAAATAGAGGATATCCTGACTTCATCTTAGTACATCAAGAAGTAAGTCATCATGAAATTGATGCTTAGCTCTAAGAGAAGAAGAGGAGTTGGCTAGAAAAAGGTAAGTAAAGTAAGATCATTCCAAGAACAAGGAAAGGGATATGCAGGCTCCTGAGAATAGACACAGAATTTATTATTCATGAAATATAAAGAGAGCTGTTGTGGTATGAAGACAGACAGTGAGGGGGAAAATAGCATGAGGTGATCATATGGAGACTAATGCTAGGCCACACAGTGCCTCTGAAAGTCATGTTAAAGATTTTGGTCTTCATTCTAAAAGTGCTGGAAGATTGTTGAAGCGTTTAAAGTATCAAGATGAGTCTACGGACATACCACCCTGAACGCGCCCGATCTCGTCTGATAAAGTATCAAGATGACACAACTGTACTGTTATTTTTATGAGGGCACTCTAAAAAAGCTGCAGTTCACAGTGGGTAGGCTTCTCTGATTTCTGGCATCCATTTCATGGATGTTAAGTTAGTTTCTATAACCCCTTGGATTGCTGGACATGGTTTTACTACTTCAAAGGTGGTGGGGCTTCCAAAGTAGGTGAGGAAGATCATCAGAGGATCATATTTACAGTGTGCAAGCCAGTTCCAAAGCAACTCTCCAAAGAGCTAAGATTTTGAAACAGTCAATTGTTCAACAGCAAGGACTGCAAACACACTAGGTAGTAAAAGACATAAAGCTATGTGAAAAACAGACTTCAAGACCTGGACCAGCTACATCAAAAATGGACTTAAGGGGTTAAACAT
>PVJC01051658.1:0-11387 GCA_004026665.1 Murina feae
ACAGTGGGAGAACTTCTGTGCTGGAGACACCCTTATGGGGCAAGAGTTGTTTCAGTGGAGCTTTTATGCTCACTGCATCTGCCCCGAGTGTGTTCCTTGTGGATCTGTTTTGTTTAGGTTAGTCCCACTCTGGCCACTGGGTGAGGCTGGCTCCTGTATCTTTAAGGAGGCATTGATTAAGCCTCTGCCCTAGGCTACTTAGTCTTTTATTGGCAAAAGCCTCAGACGCAGCTTGGGAGGGGCGGGGCCTCGGGGAGTTTGCAGGGCAGGGCGGAGCAAATAGCTATGGCGCTTTTCAGCCCTGCGCTGAGAGACACCAGGTCTCTGTGTCCCACGGTAATTGCTGCAAGCAACGCTGAGAGAAACCCATTTTGGATCTCCTCCTGATGCTAGTCAGTCCCCCTTCTCTGGGTGTCTGTGGGACCTCCGAAACTCGTCTGGAACTGGAGTTCAGAGCCGCTGGGGACTTGTGGCTCTCTCCGTTTTGGAAAAGAACCGTGTCCCCCAGCGCCAGCCCTTCCCCGAGCCCCGTGCGTGCGCCTCCGTACCTCTGTACTTTGCTTCCGCTGCTCCTCTGAGTCTCAGACTCTTCTCTAGTTGTAGGATTTTCACTCAGCCAGCCTCCCTGTGGGTGCGAGTGGTGTCCGTGTGTTCTTTTCGTGGTTTTTCTGAAATAGTTGTTCACGGCTGCATTTACGGTGTCTACCCTATGCCGCCATCTTGTTTCTCCCAAGAACATTTTAAGTGCTATCAGTTTTAAGTGTTATTTTTTAGGGGTCTGAATTTAGCCTTACTAGTACTTCAATGAACAAATATTAGTACCAATTATAACTCCAATATTAGTACTAATATTTGCAGCAGCATTTGCTGAGCTATTGCTATGTCCAAGTTAATTTTTCATGCACTTTAGAAGTGCACAGAAATCCTCACAATAACTCTATGAAGTACATATGACTTTTGTTCATTTTAAGATGAGGGAATTGAGGCACAGAGAGACTAAGTTACTTGCCTAACTCTCTCCCTCTCTCAAGTGGGGATGGTGATGGTGTTTTTCACTCATCAAGAACAGGCAGTACCATTTTTATCATCAAAGTTCTTGTCTTAAATCAGCAGGACCCCTGCCAGGATAAATTTCTTGGTCACACTGAATACAGCATTTGGTATATCTGCCCCCCGCCTACCTCAGACAGCTTTACTGAGAACTGGGAGGTGAACATTTGTGAAATGTGTTAACATCTCAAAGGAAAATGAAAAGCATTCTATGATTCCAAAATACTTAAGGCAGACAAGGTCTTACAATCTCCATACAGGTGATATTACCATTTACATGTCTGTATTTGTAAAACAAGAAAAAATCCCTTTTCTATTTGGATCTCATGCACTTTTAGGAAAGCTAGTTCCCTTTCTAAATGAAGTCTAGAAAAACCTCCAATTGAGGGAAAATTGCAGCAGAAATTCCTAAGGGAGATGCTGGGCACAAGAGAGACAACAAGCAGCGACTAAAGAAACAGGAAAAGATGATAAACAATTACAGCTCCCACTGACAACCAACTGTCTCTATCTCTATCTCTAACTCTATCTCTATCTCTGTCTCTATCTCTCCAAGCCTAACTGTTTCATAGCCCCTCTTTCTTTTTTTATTATTATTAATTCTCATTCAAAGATATATTTTCCATTAATTTTTAGAGTGTAAGGGATGGGGAGAGAGAGAAAAACATTGATGTGAGAGAGAGACACATCCATAGGTTGCCACCCACCTGCACCTGGACTAGTGCTGGGGATTGAGCCTGCAACTGAGGTCAGTGCCTTGACTCGAATTGAACCCTGGACCTTTCAGTTCTCAGGCCAATGTTCCAACCACTGAGCAAAACTGGCTAAGGCTCATAGCCCTCTACTTTTACTAACGACAGGGCTGGCTCAGAACAGGCATAATTCTGAAAATTATAAAATGTCATAATGGTGATATATATGTCTTTAATGGGAGAGTATCAAAACATTTTACCCAAAGAGAACAAATTAACAAACTCCTTATTCTCTAGAGCAAACGTCTTGCCTCGAGTATTGGAGGTTTTGCCCTTTGTTTTTGGACTCAGACTCCCTCTCCCGTAAAACCTGGGCTTGGGAAATGTGCAGCATGGCTATTTCAGCAAAAACATAAGCGAGAAAATGGTAGACTATGTTGTGAGAGGGCACTGGGACTTGCTCAGTGAAGGCCTTTCTCAGCACAGTCAGCTCTGAACTGTGAGCCAGAACACTGCTTACGGCAGCAGGAAGGTCCCAAGGCATAAACATCTTTCCTCTCTAAACAGCGTGGCTCATGAAGAGAGCTGTATTGGGCAGAACAGAGTCGGAAGTCAAGAGCTGGGATAAAGACATCTGTTGTATCTATTGATTTTTATGAATTCTGCTGTTAAGCGTTTATTCAGAGAGATGGGCCATGTTTTTGGTCTGGCTACTTAAAACCTCGTGATGCCTGTAAAGAGTGGAAGAGGGAGAAGACACCTCCCCCCCCTTTTTTTGCAATAGAAATAGAAATGTCAGCAAAAGGTATGAGTTTGTTTTCTTTGTTCTTTTTATCAGCAAAGCCAGTGTGCGGCTATTGTTTGCTGGCCTAACAAAAATGAAATCAAGGCTTTCACCCAACAGCCTTCTATTCTTCTGCCAAATGCTGAATCGACAGTCCAGCTTCTGCAACAGCTTGCTTTAATGACCCGAGACAGTTTCTGTTGGAGTCTTGCACAGAGTCACAAAGGGGAAAGGGAGTAACAGAAATCAGAAAGGTATCGAAACTGACTTGGCACTTTGAAGGCTATTGGGGCTGGCGTCAAATCAGTTCCTCAGGGAGGCACGACTGGAATTATTTATTAGCTTCCTACTTCATGTTTTGCAGTTATTTCACTTGTTGTCATATAAATTGATGCTTTATAAAATCCCCATTCTTCCCATTCAACAGAATGCATTTGGCCATTCTCAATACATCCTTTTGCTATCTTCATAACCTCTTTGGAAATTTTGACTTGTTGGTTCTTAAGACTGTGGTGACTCTGCCTAACAAGTATAGCCAAGGTTTCAAATTAGATAAGCAGCCTCCAATCCAGAGGCTTGTTAGAGTTTGCGGGTGGTACATGGCTCACTCTGGCCCCTTAAATGGCAGAACTGAAGTTCAGCTCTCACAACCCAAGCTGCTAGAAGCTAGAGTGAGCCCCCAGGACTATGAGTTAACAGTGGTGATTCATAATAACTGTTAAGGCATTCTGAGCTGGAGGGAATCAGACTTCCTCTGGGACATTCAAGTCACCACTCATCCTGTCTAGTTTGTGGCACTGGATTTGCCATCTTCCAGGAAATCTGCAGTAGGAGAGATATTCGAGATCACAGTCACAGAGGGACAGCAGCAAGGGATGGCTGGTTGCCTTTTTCAACAAACACCACTCTAACAGTCTGAGATTGGATAATAAAAATGCCACTCAAGGCAACATAGACTCTGACAAAGCACATTAATTAGGGTGCTTTTGTGATAAATGTCGGGTGAGTAATGAATGGACTGTGTATGAGGCCTCTTTAACCCTGTTGATGGGTGAATTCCTTTTGGTCATCCTTTATATAAAAGAATTCCTTGAGTAAAGTTGAGGGAAGTGATAAAAACTGAAACAAAAATCTGAAGAGTGAGACAGAAAGAGATCGATTAAACATGCCTGAGATAAAGCCAGTTATTTTATTTGGGTCATCTCCACTGTTAACTGCCCATGTGTAACATATCTATCTGCTCTCACTGAAAATATTGGGAGATTTTTTTCCAATGTTGAGCTGGCTTTCCCCCATTTTCCAAGATATCTTTTACCAAATGGAGGGACAGGTGGAGTTAAGGAGTGAAACCAAGGGAAACAGAGTCACCAGCTTCCAGGACCTGATTTCTTAATCTTCTGATACCAGATAGACTTAAACTCTGGGGAGAAGTCAACTGATAATGTAATAAACTAAACACTAAGAGACAGACACTGTACTTTTACAAAAAGAAAAACTCGCCCTGGCCAGTGTGGCTCAGTTGGTTAGAGCGTGCTGTGCCGTGTACCGCAAGGCTGAGGGTTCTGTTCCGGGCAGGGCACAGCCTGGGTTCAGGTTTGATCCCTGGTCGGGTCGAGTAAGGGAGGCAACCAATCGATACATGGCCTTTCTACTCTCCACCCTACGCAGTTTAATTTCAGTTGATTTCGTATTATTTTGCAGTTTCACTTCCCCCTTGTGATTTATTTGATTTCATAGAAACAGGCTATTTACTTTCCATTTCTGTTACTCATGATTTAGGCCACAAATGGGCAGGAAATGAGGGAGACTGCAGATGAGGCTAAGTCATATTTCTGTTACTTAAAATTACAGACATATGGTATTTTTGGAGGAGATACTTTATCTATAGGTGAAATTTTCATAAAAAGATAAATCAGTATTATAAAGTTGATGTTGACAAGAAAAAAACGCAAGTTGTAGGCCTTCCATGTTATTTCATGAAAATGCACTGAAAACAAAGTGAGGTAAATTATTTGTTTTTCCTTCATTTAAAAATGTTGATATAAATTTTTAGTAGAAGTATAACCAGAAGTGACTCCTGACTAACCAAGGAAAGATGAAATCATGGCTATTAGAGATTGTGGGTTAAGTGAAATATAAGTGGCTTAGACCAGGGACTTTGAAATCCTAGAGATTTGGTTTGAATGGTTCTGTGGTTTACTAGTGATAACACACTGGAAAAGATGAACACTTTCTTGAAAGGCTTGAGTTCCTCGCCTCTAAAATGGGATAATAATAGTGTGTTCCTTTAAGGGTTGTGAAAAATTAAATGAGACAATACATTAAAGTCCATACACAAAGTAATAGTACACAGAATAATTACTCAATAAATTATAGACATAAGACAGGACGATATATGACATGATATTTCTTTGAAAACTGGTCTGAAATTAACCAGAATTTTGGATTAACTAGAATTTCTTTTCCTTGGCCATTTGAGATAGTTTAGAAAAACTTAATAACAAATTAATACTTTTTTTGGAAGGTGCTAAATAATGATTTACCGCATGTTGCTTGTTTCGGAACTAAGGCACCACGATGCCATAGTCTATTTTAATTTCTTATTGTATTATTCATCAGGGACATTTTGCAAAACCTGGGATTACTCTTTTTTTAAAAAAATATATTTTTTAAATTGGTTTCAGGGAGAAGGGGAGGGAGAGAGAGAAACATCAATGATGAGAGAGAATCATTGATCAGCTGCCTCCTGCACACCCCCAACTGGCGACGGAGCCGGCAACCCTGGGCATGTGCCCTTGACCGGAATCGAACCTGGGACCCATCAGTCTGTAGGCTGGTACTATATCTACGGAGCCAAACTGGCTAGGGCTGGGCTTACTCATGTTTTAAAATGAATTTGTTTGCTGACAGAGATTTTAATTCAGGAATAAAAACTACTTCATTTTAAATTTGTAAATAATCTTAAACTACCTGTTTAACATATATAGAAATAAAAATGACACCTTGTGCCCAGCTGGTGTAGCTCAGTGGTTGAGCATTGACCTATGAAGCAGGAGGTCACGGTTCACTTCCAGGTCAGGACACATGCAGGGGTTGCTAGCTCCATCCCCAGTAAGGGATGTGCAAGAGGCAGCTAATCAATGATTTTCTCTCATCATTGATGTCTCTCTCTCTCTCTCTCTCTCTCCCTCTCCCTAACTCTCTGCAATCAATAAAAATATATTTTAAAAAATATATTTTGGGCATGAACTCTATTACAATTCTTTGTGAGTATTCAGATATGGTTGTCAAGAATGAGCACTGAACTTCCTGCCTTTTGGTAATAACAGATAGTTTTAAACTCTGTTTACTTTGTCATGGTTGTTGGTCCAAGGAAACTCAAGCACAAGGATTATATAAACCTGCTGGAGACCCTGAGATTAACTGTAGCAAAAAAGCAAGTTATTGAGTGCATAGCAGGCAGGTGCTCCAATAAGTTATATTATTTCTCACTACTGTCTCTTAAGGGAAAAATAAATAGACTAGAGGCCCAGTGCACAAAAATTTGTGTACTGGGGTGGGGGGGGGTCCCTCAGCCCAGCCTGTGCCCTCTTGCAGTCTGGGACCCCTCAGGGGATGTCCACCTGCCTGGGTGAGGGGCTGATGGCTGTTTGCAGGCTGGCCAAGCCCCCCAGTGGGAATCCTCACCCCATGGGGGTGTGGCCAGCCTGGGTGAGGAGTGAGGGCCGTTTTTAGGCTGCCCACAGCCCCTTCAGGGTTTGGGTTTCTACAGGGGTGCCTGGCTGGAAGCAGCTATCTGGGATTTATTTAACTTCTATAATTGAAACTTTGTTGCCTTGGTCTCCCACCCCTCCCCACTCAAAGCCTGGGTTGCCCCTGGCAACCCAAGGTCCCAGCCTGGCAGGTATCTGGGGTTTATCTTCTATAATTGAAACTTTGTAGCCTTGAGTAGCCCTGGCTTCCTCCATTTCCCGGGGCAACTCCAGCTCTGTGGCTGCTGCCATCTTAGTTGAGATAATTTGCATATTTGCTCCTGATTGGCTCGTGGGCGTGGCTTGTGGTGTAATGGAGTGAGGGTTAATTTGAATATTACTCTTTTATTAAATTAGATAGTTTACAGATGAGGAAACTATGGTGCAAAGAGGTTAAGGGACTTGACTATGATCCTTTTACCACCTTACATTTCCTTCAAGGGTTGATTAAAAATGTCTGAATATAATAATTTCATAGCAGACTGTAAATCTTATTCACTTCAAAATCCTTTCTGGGGGAAAATATGTAAGTTTCTAATTTTTCTCAAGTCTGGTAATACTGGAAGTGTTTTGATTAAGTAGTAACAACATTTGAATTGGAAAATCCTTAACCACGTATCTATTGCTAAAAGAGAATTACAGGGGTTAACGTTAATGAGAAAAAGGATACAGAAAGGACTTTTCCTTAATCAGTTAATACCTCAGTAATGGTTTAAAATTGTTAAACCACTGAACAGGTATTTCATTTTCTCTTGACCCAATTCTGAAAATATGGTCAGAACTTGATAATCTCCTATAATTAAATGAAAGCATGTTTTTGTTAGTTTTGACTTAAAGTATTATAAGTCAAAATCCTTTATATATGAACAGCATTATACTTTAACAAAGACATTTTCATTAATAATAATGAAATTTATTAATAATAAATTTAGTTTCTGGGATAGGATTAAGTGGGCAGAGGAAAGCAGAATATAATTTATTTATTTATTTATATTTTATTGATTTTTTTTTGTTTTTTTACAGAGAGGAAGGGAGAGGGATAGAGAGTTAGAAACATCTATGAGAGAGAAACATTGATCAGCTGCCTCCTGCACACCCCCTATTGGCGATGTGCTGGAAACCAAGGTACATGCCCTTGACCAAAATCAAACCTGGGGCCCCTGAGTCCACAGGCTGACACTCTATCCACTGAGCCAAACCGGTTAGGGCTATTTATTTTTAAACGTGGAAACTATATATGGGTAGATACATATGTATATATGTCAAGGAATCCTCATATCATTTTTTGCCAGATGTTGCTGATAATTTTAAGTCTATACAATACATGAGTCAGGTATAGAGGAACACAAAAATACTAAATATATATGTTGAGATAAACCTGGAACAAAAACAACCATGTAAGAAATTAAAATGAGACCCAGGAGATGATTCTGTGGGACCTTCAAGCTTGCCAACGCAATGGAAAAGTATTTTCTGACACTGTGTATCTGCAAATAAGACTTTCTGTAGCAAACTGTCTACCAGAAACATCCTGAGAGCCACATATAAAATTTCACATTTTCTAGTAGCTACATTGTAAAATATATTTTTATTGATTTCAGAGAGAAAGGGAGAGGGAGAGAGATAGAAATATCAGTGATGAAAGAGAATCATTGGCTGGCTGCCACCTGCACATCCCCCTAAACTGGGGATTGAGATAGCCCGGATGAGAATAAAACCATGATCTCCTGTTTCATAGGTCAACACTCAACCACTGAGTAACACCAGCCAGCCAGGCTAGTAGCTACATTTTCAAAAAGAAATATGTGAAATTGATTTTAACAATGTATTTTATTTAATCAAACATATATCTGAATATTATTTCAACATGTGGTCAATATAAAAATTGTTTTTTTGTGTTTTTTTAAAAATATATTTTATTGATGTTTACAGAGAGGAAGGGAGAGGGATATAGAGTTAGAAACATCGATCAGCTACCTCCTGCACTCCCCCCACCAGGTATTTATGCCCACAACCAAGGTACATGCCCTTGACCGGAATCAAACCTGGGACCTTTCAGTTCGCAGGCTGACACTCTATCTACTGAGCCAAACTGGTTAGGGGCAATATAAAAATTGTTAATGCAATGTTTCATATTTTTCCATATTAAATCTAGTGTTACTTTAACTTTATTTCAAGTACTCAGTAGCCATATGGGTTAGTGGCTCTGCACTGGAAACAGTTCAAATCTTGCTGAACTGTGTAGAGTTCTTAGGGATTTATTTACAATCTGGGTATTGATGTAATTAGGCAATGTAACAGCAATACGGAGTTTGATAAGTTTGACTGTCTTGTGGGTTCCCAAAATCCTAAGCCTCTCCTGCCTGTACACTAACTTATGCCACTGATAAAAGCGACTGATACTTAAGAGGCTGGGAAATATTATAAGCATACTAGAGGCCCAGTGCACAAATTCATGCATGGGTGGAGTCCCTCGGGGGTGTCCTGCGGGGACTGAGCCCCAGCTTGTGACCCTAGCCTCACAGACCTGCAGCCCTGCCTGGCACCTCACCTTGGCAACCGGGGGATTGGTGAAAAGTCTTAAAACCACATCCTGTAAGCTCCAGTTGAAAGCACTAGGAATATATATGGCTTTAGGGCTTTTGGAGATGAGAAGCTGTGGCTGGGGTAGTGAGAAGGATAAGCAGAGGAGAGGAAAAGAGAGGATAATCAGCTGTACTGGCAAATACTTAAAGTGATGTCACATAGAGGAAAAACAAAACTATTTATGAAAGAGAGGGCAAACTGAATTGGAAGAGAGTGGTTTCTAAAACGCAAAATGGAAAAAAAAATGTCTGGGGAGGCAGGGAATTTTCTACTACAGGAGATGGGCAGGGAGGGGCCATTCATGATGCCTAAGGCTTCTCCCAACTCCCATAGTCAATTTTATATGTGCCCGATATTGAACAGAGAAGCAGTGCGGAGGTTTAATAGTTCACCGGCCTTGATGTTACAAGTCCTGTGACTAAATCTCTTCTCAACCTTGAGGAGTGGGGTCGTCTTGGGCAAGTCTCTTGGACTCTCTGGGTCTGCCTAATCTGTATCATAGAAATAACACACCTGACACCTACTTCTGGGATTTCTGGAATGCTTTGCAACCTGTAAGATAAACACAGGTGTCTGTTTCCATGGGATAAGGCGAGAAGACCTCTTACGTTAGCCTTCCTGTTTCTTGTTTCTTCTTCCTTTCTACACTCTTTCAGGTTTTGTCTTCCCACACCCAGCTATTCCTGGTACCACCCCTTAGATGCGCCTTATCTTAGGGCTGCAGTACAGGAAAGTCTAATGTAAACGCAGGCTTTTACTGTCCCAGGGCAGGGCAAGCGCAATAAAGTCAAGAAGCAATGTCTGAAGAGCTGCGGTCTGCACTTTTCATCCTGCAGTCGCCATCTCTGAAATACGAGCCAACCACGGAAAGGGACTCCCATGCAATCACAGCTTGGGGATTGCTCTGCTGAGCATTAAACCTCTATCAGCCCTAGCTGGTTTGGCTCAGCGCATAGAGCCTCGGCCTGTGGACTCAAGGGTCCCGGGTTTGATTCCAGTCGGGGGCATGTGCCTTGGTTGCGGGCACATCCCCGGTTCGGGGTGTGCAGGAGGCAGCTGATGGATGCTTCTCTCTCCTCCATGTTTCTCTCTATCCCTCTCCCTTCCTCTCTGTAAAAAAATCAGTAAAATATATTGGGGGGGGGGGGCGGGGGGGAAACACCTCTATCAGAGACCTTTAACTCCTAAAATAATGTATCCATGCGAGCCATGCTAGACGATCATAGTCTTAAGTCTGCAGCAGAATCACCTATTTCTGAACTATCCTCTTTAGAGTTCATCTGATAGTGGAGACTGAACTTCTTTAATTAAACCTTTACCGACAGGTTAACACATGATATCCTCCTATTTCTCTAACCTGACTCCCCTCCTTTCCCCCCCGCCCCTATATGTTCAGGGAGATGGTATCAGGGGCACAGACTCCCGAGTCAGATTGCTTGGTTTCAAACACCAAGTCCACTCCTGTGGGAAGGGACATCCTTTTACCTGCAAAAAGGAGGCTAACTCCGCTATGACAGAGTGGAACATTAAGTAAGCTCTCGACGCGTGACCAGCACACACTACAGGGAGCGATCGGGATACCTTTCTGGCCCTGCCACCAGTAGAAGGCCGAAGGCATCTCCCAGGCTTTGATTTTGGCGACTGCCCGGATCAACCAAAATTTAAATTCTTCTCTACAGCTGTCCCCGAAGTCTCCACAGCAAGTGAACCTGCCGGCTCGCAAGCTGGCCAGACAGGTTGGTAGTCAGCTGAGGCCTCGCACTGCCTCCCGGATACTCCGCGGCAACCGAAGTCAAGGTCTAGGCTGGAGAAATGCTTGAAAACAGGGCGTCAAAGAACTGGGAGGGCAGCCCCCTGGGCGGGCTCAGCAACCGCCCTCGGGAACCCGAGCCACTGGCAGAGGGGCGTGGCCCTCCTCCCGCGCGTGCGTGCCCGGGGGCGTGGCCTTGCCAGCACGCGCCGAGGGGCGGGGCCCTCCTCGCGCGGCGAGGACTCGGGACACTACTTCCGGGTTCGCCCTACTGCGCATGTATGCCCGCCGGCCGGCAGAACCAGAAGTTTCGGGGAATGGGGACGCCTGGGATAAGCAGGGCGGGGAAATGCACGAGGAGGGGCCATGCACGAGGAGGGGCGGGGCAGAAGGCGGAAAAGTTGGAATCAGCTGACCGGATCCCGTGATAGCCGGGGCGGGGGCGACGCAGGCGCATTAGAGCGCGGTCGCTCCCAGCCTGAGCGAAGATGGCGGCCTCCAGATTGAGCCTCTGAGAGGCAGAGGGAGGAGGCGGAGGGGGCGGGGAGGCAGCGCCGCCGCGGCACCAGGAACCCGCGGCAGCCGAGCCGCAGAGCCCCAGCGGGGGAAAGGGGAAGTGGCGAGGGGGAGGAGGCCGGAGGTCGTCTCGGCCCACTCTGGACGCGGAGCCGGCGGCGGGAGGAGCTCGGGCTGGAGCCTCTCCAGCCTCCCGCAAGGTAAAGCCCCCTGGGCACCAGACTCTGGGGCTCTGGTTCACCTTCTCCCCGCGGCGC
>PVJC01051659.1:0-11267 GCA_004026665.1 Murina feae
TTTTTTTAAAGAGAATGTTGGTCTGGAATTCCCATTCCGATGCAAATTCCCTCTTTCCCCTCTGGAAACTCCAAATATGCTCACTTTCTGCATAAACTTTATTTGGGGACTCCTTCCTCCACCCCAGATGACAGTCACTCATTCCCTCCTCCTGCCCTCTACCTGCAATGAAAACCTCTTCCACGGCGCAGTGTTTCATGGGAGGCCTGCCAGCAAAACTGTCCAATTAAATGGAGTCAGCTGCTCAACCCTAGAGAGCTTGCATTCTTCTAAACTTTTACTTTTTCACCAAATAAATCTCTGATTGTTAAACTTCAGGTGGAAATTTTCCCTCTTGGGAAAAGATGTGCAAGATAATACAGAAGGCAATCAGTGCCTGAGCCCATGGCCTGCAGGGGTCCCTGGCCAAGACCCCCAGGGGAGCCGACAGCACCAGCACCCAGAAGCACCCTCACACTTTAGGGGACAGTTTCAAACACCACAAGGGCACAGGTCACTTTTCAAAGGAAATGAATCTCTTCCATCCCTGGTGTTAACTTTACATCCATGACCCTGGAAGGAAACCCCACATTTTTATTATAACTTTATTTATATATATAACAATAGAATAAGGAGATGATCTTCAGGGCGAAAGGAACATTGATAAGACGCACAGTTTGACCACATTCAGGCCTTAACAAGCCTAAGACGTTAACCCAGACTGAGTGATTCTCTCACACAGGGCAGCACATATTTCTCAGACAGACCTTTGATATCCAGGTGGTTTTAGGGGTGGAGGGGGAGGCAGTTACCCCACCCAGTTAGGAGACCTCTTGCCCTACCCTGTGGTTAGCAGGCTGAGGCTAATCAAGCCTGAATCCAATCAGACTACAGGCAGAGGCTTTGACTCTTTACAAGATCTCCTCTGGGCCTGGGGCTAGGAAAAGCAAACTATGGTGCACATCCTGGTCCTTTCCAAAGACACCAAGCCCCAGCAGAGGGGGCCACAAGCTGTGGACTGCTATCTTCAAACAGGGTATTCAGGGCCAGTCAGAAAGTGTCTGACATTGTTCTGCACTAGAGACTGGGAGTCACAGCAGGTCTACCTAATACATAGACACAAACCCAAACCAGCAGGCAAAATGGGAGACAACAATCCCCAAATGAAAGAACAAGAGTATTCTTCAGAAGAACAGCTAAACATAAGAGGTAAGACATTTATCAGATATAGAATTCAGAATAATGATGGCAAAGATGCTCAACAGCATGAGAAAAGACACAGTAACTATGAAAAAAGACCAGTAAAAAATAAAGAATGACATAGCACTAATAAAGAACACATTGGAAGGAATACACGGCAGTTTAGGGAAAGCCAAAGATCGGGATCAGTGAGTTCAAAGACAGGGTAGAAAAAAAGCAACCAGAACCAAAACAACAACAAGAAGACAAGTAAAAACAGGACAGCTTAAGGGAACTATACAACATGAAATGTAACAATATTCACACAACTAGAGGTCCAGTGCATGATAATTAGTGCATTTGGGAGGAGTCCCTCAGCCCGGCCTGCACCCTCTTGAAGTCCAGGACACCCTTGGGGGATATCCACCTGCTGGCTTAGGCCTGCTCCCCGGGGTATGAGGCCTACGCTGGCCGTCAGACATCCCTCCGGCAGCCTGGGAGCCCTCAGGGGATGTTCACCTGCCAGTTTCGGCCCACTTCCCAGGTAAGCCGCAGTCGGACATCCTTAGACCTGCAGAGGAGGCAGGAGAGGCTCCCGCCACAGCTGCTGTGTTCTCAGCAGTCAGCTTGGCTTGTGGCTGAGCAGAGTTCCCCCTGTGGGAGCACACTGAACACCAGGGGGCAGCTCCTGCATTGAGCGTCTGCCCTCTGGTGGTCAGTGCATGTCATAGTGACCAGTCATACTCGGTCATTCTACCATTAGGGTCAATTTGCATATTACCCTTTTATTATATAGGAAGAATATGTATACCAGAGGAGAAGACAATGATCAGGATATAGAGAATATGTTTGAAGAAATAATGGCAGAAAACTTTCCTAACACAGTAAAAGAGAAATTTACATAAGTCCAGGAGGCACAGAGAGTCCCAAGCAAGAAGAACCCAAATAGGCCCATGCCTACACACATCATAAAATGCCAAAAATTAAAGACAAAGAGGGAATCTTAAAGGAAGCAAGAGAAAAGCAATTTGGTATCTATAAAGGAGCTCCCCTGGGCTATCAGCTGATTTCTCATCAGAAACTCTACAGCTCAGATGGGAATGGCATAAAGTATTCAAGGTAATAAAAAGCAAGGATGTGAAACTAAGATTATTATATCCAACAAGGCTATCACTCAAAATAGCTGGTGAAATAAAGAGCTTCCCAGACAAAAAGGTTAAAGGAGTTTATCAACACCAAACTAGCACTGCCAGAAATGCTAAAAGAGCTGCTGTAACGAGACTAAATAGAGAGAAACCTAAGCATAGAGAATTAAAATAGCAATAAGTAAGTACCTATCAATAACAGCCTTAAATGTAAATGGATTAAATGCTTCAAGCAAAAGACAAAGGGCAGCTGAACAGATACAAAAACATGATCCAATTATATGCTATCTACAAGAGACCCACCTCAGAACAAAAGACTCAGCTGCAGGGAGTCAATGGGGGGAGAAGAGGGACAGGTGTAATACTTTCAGCAATAAAGAATTATTTTTTAAAAAAGAAATAACTTTATCAGAGCTTAAGTTTCACATATAAGTAGTTTTGCCTTACAGTTTTAGGTTGAAACATTTTCAAGTCTGCAGCATAAGCTAATTTGAAAGCCATTTAGAGTTAAATAAGACCACAGTTCTTCAACCATTTAAAAATGCAAACATCATTCTTTTTAAAAAATATATATTTAATTGATTTTTACAGAGAGGAAGGGAGAGGGATAGAGAGTTAGAAACATCAATGAGAGAGAAACACCTATCAGCTGCCTCCTACACACCCACTACTGGGGATGTGTCCACAACCAAGGTACGTGCCCTTGACCGGAATTGAACCTGGAACCCTTGCATCCGCAGGCTCTATCCACTGAGCCAAACAGGTTAGGTTGCAAACATCATTCTTTTTTTGTTTGTTTGTTTGTTTGTTTTGGTGCCATGACTCAGATTCGCACCGAGGTTGCTGCGGGTACAGCAAACATCATTCTTAAGTTAAGGACTGGATACAGGCAGGCTATATGTAGCCCATAGGCCATAGTTTATCAACCCCTACTGCATAAATTCTTATATTCCCAGTAAATGTAAGTGCCTATCTCCTCACAAACTTTGTAGTCAGTATACATTAACTTTAAAGTTTAATTTGAAATTACACTTTTTCAATTTGTACTTATTTGAGTATTAATAAAGTGAAATTATTTTTCATGAGAAAAAAAAAAAGAACAAAAGACTCACGCAGAATGAGAGTGAAGGGATGAGAAAAAATTCCATGCAAATGGAAATGAAAAATAAAGCTGGGGTAGCAATATTCATACCTGACAAAAGAAACTTCAAAAATGAAGGCCCAAGAGACAACAAAGGTCACTACATAATACTGAAAAGGATATAACCCTGGTAAGCATATATGCACCTCATATAAAAGCACCTAAACATATATGGATTCGACATTTGTAGAACATGTCACCCTAAAGCTTCAGAATATATATTCTTCTCAGTGCACATGGGTCATTCTCAAAGATAGACCACATGTTAGGACACAAAACAAGTCTCTCAAAGTTGAAGATTAAAATTATAACAAGCAACTACTCTAAGGTGACCAGACGTCCCGATTTTTAACAATTTGTCCCCCGTCCCGTGGCGTTTTAAAAAAGTCCCGATTTTTGGAAAGAATGCACGACAAGCTAGGGAACGGCGGGAGAACGGGAAGGGAAGATACGGTTTTCCGCAGCCAAGCTGTCAATGGTGTCCCGCTTTACCAATGTCAAAATCTGGTCACCTTAAACTACTGAGATCACAATGGAATGAAATTAGAAATCCACTACAGTAAAAAAACTCAAAAACATTCAAACACATGGAAACTAAATAGCATGTTATCAAACAATGAATGGGTTCCCACCGAGATCAAGAAAGAAATCAAAAACTTCTTGGAAACAAGTGAAAATGAACACACAACAACGCCAAATTTCTGGGACACAGCAAAAGCAGTCTTAAAAGGGAAATTCATTGCACTATAGGCCTACATCAAAAAACAAGAAAAAGCAATAATAAACTATTCAACCCTACAATTTAAAGGAATAAGAAAAAGAACAAGAAAAGCCCAGAGTAAGTAGAAATAAGGAAATAATAGAGATTAGAGCAGAAATAAATGACATAGAGACTAAAACAAACAAACAAACAAAGCAATGAAACCAAGAGCTGGTTCTTTGAAAAGATAAACAAGATTGATGAACCACTAGCCAGACTCATCAAGAAACAAAGAGAGGACCCAAATAAATAAAATCAAAACTGAAAGCAGAGAAGTTAACAACTGACACCACAGAAATATAAAGGATTGTAAGAAAATAATATGAACAACTATATGCCAACAAGTTGGACAATGAGGATGAAATGGACAACTTCCTAGAAAAATACAATCTGCCAAAACTGAATCAGGAAGAATTAGAAAACCTGAATAGGGCAATAACAACTGATGACATAGAAGCAGTAATAAAAAAACTCCCAGCAAACAAAAGCCCTGGTTCAGATGGCTTCACAGGTGAGTTTTACCAAACATTCAAGGAAGAACTAACACCTATTTAATAACAAATTATTTTTTAAAAAAGTCCAAGAGGAAGGAATACTTCCAAGCTCTTTTTATGAGGCCAACATTATCCTAATTCCAAAACCAGATAAAGACACTACAAGGAGAATTACAGGCCGACATCCCTCAGGATGGATGTTAAAATCCTCAACAAAATATTAGCAAATTGGATCCAGCAATATATTTAAAAGATCAGACATCATGACCAAGTGGGATTTATTTTGAGGATGCAAGGCTAGCACAATATTCATAAATCAATAAACGTGATACATCACAAACAAATTGAAAGGCAAAATCATATGATCATATTAAATAGGAACAGAAAAAGCATTCAACAAAATCCAACATCCATTTTTGATAAAAACTCTCACCAAAGTGGGAATAGAGGGATCATATCTCAACACAATAATGGGAATATATGACAAACCTACTAACATCACACTTAATAGGAAAAAAACTAAAATCATTTCCCCTAAGAACAGGAACAAGACATGCATTCACCACTCTTATTCAACATAGCACTGGAAGTCCTAATCACAGTGATCAGACAAGAAAACATAAAAGGAGGAAATAAAACCCATTATTCTCAAATGACATGATATTGTACACAGAAAAAACTTAAGGACTCCACCAAAAAACTACTAGATTTAATAAATGAATTCAGCAAAGTAGCAGGATACAAAATTAACACCCAGAAATTGATGGCTTTTTTATACACCAATTATGAATTCTCAGAAAGGAAAACTAAACAGACAATCTCATTTACCACTGCAACAAAAAAATTAAGATACCTAGGAATAAACTTAACCAAGGAGGTAAAAGACTTGTACTCTGAAAACTACAGGATGTTGAAAAAAGAGAGGAATATATAAGCTAGTAGAAGACTATATTGTGTTCATGGATTGGTAGACTTAACATCATTAAAATGTCCTTACTAACCAAAGCAACCTACAGATTCAATGCAATCCCTATTAAAGTACCAACAGCATATTTCACAGTCTAGAACAAATACTCCAAAAATTTATATGGAACCACAAAAGACCACGAATAGCCTCAAGAATCTTGAGAAAGAACAAAGTTGGAGGAATCACAATACCAGATATCAAGTTATACTACAAAGCACTATAATCAAAACAGCCTGGTACTGGCACAAGAACAGGCATATAGATCAATGGAGCAAAACAGAGACCCCAGAAATTGACTTAAGGCATTACATACACTCAATTAATATTTGACAAAGGAGGCAAGAGCATATGCTGGAGTCAAGACAATATCTTCAATAAGTGGTGCTGGGAAAATTGGACAGATACATGCAAAAAAAAATGAAATTAGACCACTAACTTACACCATACACAAGAATAAACTAAAAATGGATGAAGGACTTAAATGTAAACTGTGAAACAATAAAAATCCTAGAAGAAACTATAGACAGTAAAATCTCAGACATCTCTCGTAGCAATATATTTAGGGATACACCTCCTAGGGCAAAGGAAATTAAGGAGAATACACAAATGGGACAATATCAAAATAAAAAGCTCCTACACAGCAAAAGCAATCACTGACAAAATGAAAAGGGAGCCCACTGTATGGGAGAATATATTTGGCAATGATACATCTGATAAAGGATTAATATCCAAAATATATAAGGAACTCATACAACTTAACAAAAGGAAACAAAGAATCCAATTTAAGAATGGGCAAAGGACCTAGATAGACACTTCCACAAAGTGGACATCCAGATGGCCAAGAGACATGAAAAAATCTCTAAAAATCACTGGAGAGATCATCGGAGAGATGCAAATTAAAACAACGAAATAGAAGCACAGAACAGACTCAAGAATCTCAGAGGGAATGAGAAGCGGGCGTGGGAAGAAGGTGGGAAGAGATCAACCAAAGAACTTATATGCTGCATATATGCATCACCCATGGACACAGACAATAGGGTGGTGCAGGTCTGTGGCGGGCAGGGGAGCAGGCTAGAAGTGTCAATGAGGGAAAAAGGGGGACATACATCCATCCAACAATAAAGATTTAATTTAAAAAAGTCATTTTAAAAAAGACAATAGGCTCAATTAAGGTAAAGACTGATCGCATCCTAGGACAGCACTCCTGCTATGACTTGCTTTTAGTTAGGAAATTTTAATTTCAGACCATCCTATGGGGTTACTTTAGGTCTCTGAGTTTGTGAGGCCACTGTGCAGGCCTCCCCTGAGCTTATCAGGCTTAGTATGTGGCCCCCTTTTTGTCCACAAGTCTTTGTTCATTTTCATGGACCCATGACAATTAAATCAGGACTAATAGGGAGAAAAAACAAGTTATGCCTCAGCTTGTTGGAGCATCATCCTATACACCAAAAGGTGATGGGTTCGGTTCGATTCCCAGGGAGGGAATATACCCAGGTTTTGGGTTCGATACCCAGTAGGGAGGCACCTGATGGATGCTCCTCTCTCACACAGACGTTTCTCTTTCTTCCTCTCTATGAAATCAGTCAATTTTTTAAACGTCATACAGATGGCCCTGGCCAGTGTGGCTCAGTTAGTTGGCACATTGTCCCATGTAACAAAAGTTGGCAGGTTCCATCTTCAGGCAGGGCACAAGGGCACATCCCTGGGTTACAGGTTTGATCCTTAGTTGGGAAAAGTGCAGAAGGCAGCCAATTAATATTTCTGTCACATGGATGGATCTATCTATCTATCTATCTATCTCCCTTCATCTCTCTCTAAAATCAATAAGCATACCCTTGGGTGAGGATTAAAAAGAAAAGAAAAAGCAGTCATACAAATGATGCAGAATGAGTTAAAATGCAAAATCTTAAGTCTGGCAGAGAATTTGAGGGCCCTTCGTGTCTATGGAAACTCACTGGAGAAACACTGCTCTTGTAAGGGACTTTCTTTCACAGCTTCTTTTTTTCCATTCCCATCGCTCAGTAATTTTATAAGAACCATTCCACAGTCATATAAATAATTAAAATTGTTAGTCAAACCCAATTTCTCACTTAAGAAAAAGTAACAGAAGACATTTCAATAAGAATAGTTAAAATTTGATAAAGTAAATTTGTGATAGACATGAGCAGAGGCAAGGATGGGCCAGGTACAGAAGACCACCAGGGCATAAAGCCCATGGGTGCCTAGCAACAGGCAAACCTGGGAAAACAAGGGCCTGCCCTGAAGGTAGCCTTTCCTCCCTAGCTAGTCATTGGGTTCCACCATCCCCTGACCTTCCCCTCCCTCGCATGTCCTAATCATGTGGTAGACCAACTTGCATGACGAACAAGGGGCCCAAATAGTGGCCTCATGGGACTCCCATGCAGGCCCACTCCCTGTGCATTAAACCCTTATGGATGACACCCAGACCTCAGTCGGTTTCAACTCCAGGCCCAGAGAAGCAGCAAAACCAGACTAATGATATCATGGCTGACATCAGAACCAGTGGTGCTGACTAAAGACGCTCTGCCCTGGCACCACTGACATTTGTCACTGCACAGTGTGTCAGTGGGGCAGAGAAGTTCCAGGTGTATGTTGGAGGTTTATAATGACTGGAGCATGTTCTAGCCTTCTAATTGCCTTATCATGTAAATACCAACCAAAACTTAAACTCCCATTTCAAAGTAAAAACAGGGCCCATTTGAAAGGCTTACTTCAAAAAAAAAAAAAAAAGGCAGAAATCTCATTTCTCTTGGTTCTAGCTTCGGAATTTCAGATCTGTCCCTACTCATACTCATCCTATCAACTGAAATAACTTTCTTCAAAAAATGTTCTTATTGATTTTAGGAAAAGGAGAGGGAGCGGGAGAGGAAAAGAAAAAAACATCGATTGGTTGCTTCCCATACACACCCCTATCAGGGATCAAACCCAAAACCTTTGACCTTTGGGTGCAAAAGATGACACTCAACTGAACTACACTGGTAGGACCTGTAACAGTTTGTTTTTTTTTGTTTTGTTTTTTTAAATAGGGTCTCCCTATATATCCCAAGAAACCAGAAACACCATATGCATCCCTATGTTCATAGCAGCACAATTCACCATAGCTAAGATTTGGAAACAGCCTAAGTGCCCATCAGCAGACGAGTGGATTAGAAAACTGTGGTACATCTACACAATGGAATACTATGCTGCTGTAAAAAAGAAGGAATTCTTACCATTTGCAACAGCGTGGATGGAACTGGAGAGCATTATGCTAAGTGAAATAAGCCAGTCAATGAAAGAAAAATACCACATGATCTCACTTATTTATGGATAATAAAGACCATTATAAATTGACGAACATAAACAGATACAGAGGCAGAACAGCATTGAACAGACTGTCAAACTACAGCTGGAAGGCTCAGGAGGATTGGGGGGGGAGTTAAGAGAGCAACTGAAGGACTTGTATGCATGCATATAAGCATAATCAATGGACACAAGACACTGGGGGGTAGGGGAGGAGGGGGAAGGTCAAGGGAAAAAATGGAGACTTATTTAACACACTTTGTAATACTTTAAGCAATAAAACAAAATTTAAAAAAATTTTAAAAAAATGGTTGAACAGCAAATAAATAAATAAATAATAAATAGGGGCTTCCTGTTGAGGCAATTCCTTCTACTCCCATCCTCCACATTCCTCTCATTACCTTTGTCACATCTAATGTGATTATGCCACTTCCTTGCTGAGAACATTAGCCCTTCAGTAATCAAAATGACTGCCTGAGCCCAGTGGTTGTCACTCATAGAGAAATGTGCCTAAAGGCTAGTCAAGCTTAATTGCTCTCAATGGTCGAGTTATTCACTCATCATTTAGATGGAGACATTGATAAGGTAAGCAGCCCTCCACCTGTTACTGATATGTAAATTCTTGTGGCCTGTTTGTTGTTGGAATTTCCTGCCCTAAGGATATGGTTGTTTCCCCACTGCCTTAATAAAAGCTTTGAGCAAGGCCAGAGCAGGGGGCAGTCTAACCCACTAGAGGTAGACTCCACACCTGGTCCCCATTATTCCAAATTAATTCCTTCTAGTCTCTCTCTTCATTTTGTGTGTGGCCTTCTCCAGAACTCGAATCCTGAACAGGAACCCTGATCCACACGGGACGTGTAAGGGGCTCCCACAAATGACCAATCGTCCCAGCAAGGAGTCCAACAGTCCTTTCCCAGTCTAGTCCAATCCACTATATTTGTTTCCTACGGCTATTTTAACAAATTACCACAAATTTAGTGGCTTAAAACAGCACAAGTCATTCAATAGTTCCAGACATCAGAAGTCCAAAATACTGAGCTAAAACCAAGGTGTCAACAGTGGTAAACTCTAGAGGATAATCCACTCCTTGCCTTTGCCAGCTCCTAGAGGCTGCCTATGTTCCTTGGTCACTCGTCATGTGCATCTGTGAGCCTTGTGATACCAGTTGGGTCCATTCCTGTAATCCAGGATACTCTCCCTGTCTCAAGATCCTTAATTTAACCACATCTGCAAAATCCCTTTGGCCATGTAAGATTATATATTTGTAGGTTCCAGGGGTTAGGATACGGATTATCTTAGGGGGCCATTCATGCGTGTACATGTATCCTCCCAGCTTCGCTTCCCCCTTTTCGGTCCATGACTACACTCTGAACCAAAACCATTCGGCACTCTCTGCATATAGCAGGTTTCCTCATGCCTTCACAGTGCCAATCTCTCTATTGAAGGCAAGAGACAGTATACAATAGGTTAAGAGGCCTATTTGGGCTCAAATCTGAGTCTGTCACTTACTTGCTAAATGGATTTGGACAAATTCTTGTTATATTAACCTAGATCTAAATACCAGATTATAGGAAAGACAAGTTACCTCAAGAAAGCAGTTACTCAAATACAACTTGTGGCATGTCCCACAGACAAAAATGACTTGGTTTCTCTGATAAATTTGTCAGGGGGCATTGTTTAGACTAAAAGAGATAAAACAACAACGAATTCATTATATATTGGCCCAAGTATAGATGTAGATCTAAACCAATCCTCCATAACAAGGCATGCGATCAGGGAATCAGTTTAAAAGAGGTGTCAGATAATAATGAGAAATAATAAGTGTAATGACATGGTGCTAAACATTTTTTAAAAACTGAGATGTATGCCCTAACTGGTGTGGCTCAGTGGATAGAGCGTCGGCCTGTGGACTGAAAGGTCCCAGGTTCGATTCCGGTCAAGGGCATGTACCTTGGTTGCGGGCACATCCCCAGTAGGGGGTGTGCAGGAGGCAGCTGATTGATATTTCTCTCTCATCGATGTTTCTAACTCTCTATTCCTCTCCCTTCCTCTCTGTAAAAAATCAGTAAAATATATATTTAAAAAAATTAAAAAAAAAATAAATAAAAATTGAGATGTACACTATAAGGACAGAGACAGACACTAAAGTACCATCTCAGAGTAAATGGGCATTATATTTAGGATCTTTTAAAAGATATTCTATCAAGCCCTGACCGGTTTGGCTCAGTGGATAGAGCGTCGGCCTGCGGACTGAAGGGTCCCAGGTTCAATCCCGGTCAAGGGCATGTACCTTGGTTGT
>PVJC01051660.1:0-11388 GCA_004026665.1 Murina feae
GACTTGATTCTTGCGATCCTCTCATCTGCTGTTGGATCTCTGTATATTATTCTTTATTTCAGTCAGTGTATGCTTAATTTCTAGCTGGTCCTTTTTCATATGCTTGAGGGTCTCACTAAATTTATCGGCAGTCTCTAGAAAATTCTTGAAAAACCTAATAACCGTGGTTTTGAACTCTATATCCTGTTGTTTTCTTTCCCCCATTTCTGTCATTTGTGATCTGTTTCTTTGTCTCTGCATTTTGGCTGCTTCCCTTTCTGAGTTAGGTGATCACTGAGAGGAATTAACCTCTAAGCCACTGGGTTATGAGAGTCAGCTGTGTCTACAGTGAGAGAACTTCTGTGCTGGAGACACCCTTTATGGGGCAAGAGTTGTTTCAGTGAGGCTTTTGTGCTCACTGTGTCTGCCCCGAGTGTGTTCCTTGTGGATCTGAGTTTTATTTAGGATGGTCCCACTCTGGCCACTGGGTGAGGGTGGCTGTTGTATCTTTAAGGAGGTGTTGATTTAGCCTTTGCCTTAGGCTATTCTGCCTTTTATATGCAAAAGCCTCTGATGCAGATTGGGAGGGGCGGGGCCTCAGGGAGTCTGCAGGGTGGAGCAAATAGCTATGGCCGATTCTCAGCCTTGCACTAAGAGACACTGGGTCTCTGTGTCCCACGGTAATTATTGCAAGCAATGCTGAGAGAAACCCACTTTGGATTTCCTCCCAGTGCCAGTCAGTTTCCCTTCTCTGGGTGTGCGTCTGGGTCCCCAGAAACTCACCTGGAACTGGAGTTCAGAGCCACCGGGAGCTTGTGGTTCCCTCTGGTTTGAAAAAGAACCACGTCCTCTGGCACCAGCCCTCTCCCCACGCCCCGTGCGTGTGCCTTCGTACCTCTGTACTTTGCTTCCGCCACTCCTCTGAGTCTCAGACTCTTTCTAGTTGTAGAATTTTCACTCAGCCAGCCTTCCTGTGGTGTGGGTGATGTCTGTGTTTTCTTTTCATGGTTATTTTGAAATAGTTGTGCACGGCTGCATTTATGGTGTTTACATATCTGCCATCTTGCTGTCTCCCCCATTTTTAATTTTTTTGAGGAAAATATATACTGTCTTCCACAGTGGCTGTATCAGTCTGCATTCCTACCAGCAGTGCAAGAAAGTTCCTTTTTCTCCACAATCTCGCCAGCACTTATCATTTGTTGATTTATTGATATCTATTCTGACAGGTGTGAGATAGTACCTCATTGTCATTTTGATTTGCATCTCTTGCATGATTAGTGACTTTGAGCATGTCTTCATATGTCCCTTGGCTTTCTGAATGTCCTTTTTCAAAAAGTGTCTATTTAGGTCCTTTGCCCATTTTTTGATTGGATTGTTTATCTTCCTTTTGTTAAGTTGTATGAGTTCCCTATAAATTTTGGGGATTAAATTCTTATCAGATACAACATTGGCAAATATGTTCTGCACTGGGCTCTCTTGTTGTTTTGTTCATGGTTTCTTTTGCTGTGCAGAAGTTTTTTATTTTGATGTAATTCCATTTGTTTATTTTCTCCTTAGTTTCCATAACCTTAGGAGCTGTATCAGAAAAGATATTGCTATGATATATGTCTGATATTTTGCTGCCTATGGAGTCTTCTGAGATTTTTATGGTTGCCTGTCTTACATTTAATTGAACAGACAATCCAGCCTCAGAGGGAAGATGGGGGAGGGGAGGGAGAGGTGAGAGATCAACCAAAGAACTTGTATGCATGCATATAAGGATAACCCATGGACACAGACAGTAGGGGGGTGAGAACATGTGCTGGGGGGAAGGGATGAAGGGGATGAGACACCTGGGGAGAGGTCAGTGGGAGGAAAAGGAGACATATGTAATACTTTAAACAATAAAGAATTAAAAAGCAAACAAAACAAAAAACAACCCACAAACGTTTAAAGCAAGCAATAAAAAGCTTGGTCTAGTATTATCACTATTTCTCTCAATTACTATAGACCTATAGTATTTAAAACTCTGTAATAACAAAGTAATTTTTCATGTTTAAACGTTGTTCCTTTTAAAAAAGAAGACAATGTTAAAGAATTGCGGAATTATAGCACTGATAAAAACAACATAAACTTTTTTTTTTAAATAAACGTTTTTCCATGGATATGGGTACTGAGACATATATTCAGAGCATGTAGTGCCTACCGGCTATTGAATGCCACCTCATTTCCATGCATTTGCAGTGCTGGTTGCCAATCTGCTTCTAGCCTACACTCTCCCTTCTTACTAGTTCTAGCCATTCCAACCCTCAATTTTTAGGTTACATTCTATTCTTTAAGATCCAGTTTGACACCACCATCTCCAAAAGGCACAGTACAGTGTGTGAGACAAACATAAGCAATTAATAAGATTAACATGAAACAAAAAATTGTAAACTAACCATAAATAGAAAAATGCCTTCTTCAAAATGTGATGTAAAATTGAATAAGGTGTGTTCTCCATCATCAAAATCTAGTATGATTTTGTTAATATTTAATAAAACAATGAACAATTCTAAAACCATTTAGCTGTCATAGCAGTATTTCTTTACTGCATAAGTGCTATTTCCAAATAATTTAAATTTACTGTAGGTACAAGTAAAAGTTTTCATATAAAATTATGCCAATTAAACTTATATTAAGTTAATATTTTCTGAAATTAGTGTCAATCAACTTTCAGGTTACTATGACATATTAATCAAAGGGCAATGCAATCTGTTTTATACACAATTGTTTAAGATTACATTCATTAATTCAACAAATATTTATTAATGCCTACTATTTGTTATATGTTATACATTATGCTAGAAGTTGGGAAATGTTATTTTTGTTTGCAGTAAAGGAGATCTAAAGCAAACAATAATTTAGTTCAAAATGAGTTAGCAACTTAATATGACACACTTTCTACCTTTTAGTATTGTATTAAAATCTTGTTAGTCAGCTCTTCAGTTTTTTTTTGAGTGTTTTTTTTTTTTTGTTTGATTGTTTTCATGTGGATTTTAGACATTTTGACATTGAAAGACTAAGCACAATGGATTATACCAGCAAGAAAAAATTACTTTCTGTAATGACCTATTGCTTGGCCATTAAACTTTCTGAGCCAATGAAAGCTTTTTATTATAATACTAGAGGCCCAGTGCACAAAATTCATGCACTGGTGGGGTCCTTAGTGGCTTGCAGTGCCTGCCTGGCTGGGTACTTCCTCCCTTCTCCAGGCCACCTGCCACTGGCCAGGGCCACCCCCCCTTTCCCCAGCCAGCCCCGCCTCTTGGTCTAACTCCCAGAATAACTCCTGTTCAAGGGGACAATTTAGATACTAGGCTTTTATTATATAGGATTGACCATTTATAAAAGAAGGATGAGGAGGCATAATTTAAAGCTTAAATAAGAAGTACTCTAGTAATTAAGCAATAAAAAGAATATAAATATGTACCAACTGCATATTTAGTGTGAAGAATGAAATTAAATAAGGTATCTCATTTAATCTACATAATACCTATTTTTATTTCATATTTAGAAACTTTACAATAAATTAGTTTCATGCATGCACACGTACACATATATAGATATAAAAAAACCATGTTTGTCTTCTGTTCCTCATATGCTGTATAACAACTATGTCCTTCCCTATATACACTTTTCTCATAAAATAAGAAATACCAGTTATAAGTAATTCATATATCCCATTTTCTAAATAAATTATCTCTGGTTTACACTTAGACATGAATAATTCAAGATGCATTGAGGAATCAAGTGGCATTCAATTAAATCATACATTTCACTGAAAGTAATCAACTTTAAGAATTTTGATAGTGTGTGACAACAGCTAAGGTAAATTGGTCATTATTGAGGGGAAAAAATCTCCAAATTGTCATTTCTATTGCTAACAGCATAACCTAAAAGGAATAACAATATAGTAACTTTATTCTTACAGAATTATTACAAAATTATACCTGGATATAGGTTACAGGAAAATGTTATAATTTGTATAGTTACTATTACTTACATTGTTTGAAAAAGAACAATCATTTAACCACTAAATAGAGTTAAAACATCAATTCCATTTAGGAGAAAAGGTTAGGAGAGCTACATGTTTATGGGAAGCTGTGCTATGATATTTTTTCTGTAAAAATTTGAAATAAACTCTAAACTTATCTTGCTTTCTGTTAATCAGTTTAGAAATGCTCATGAATACTTCTTGCTCATTAATTCAGTTTGGTCATTCAATAACTATTTTTTGGACACCAAATTGTTGCCATATCCATGGCAAGAGATATGTACTTTATTGAGCAAAATAGAACTATCTCTATTCAAAAGCTTATTGTAGTCCTGCTGGGCATAGCTCAATGGTTGAGGGTCAATCTATGAACCAGGAGGTCAAGATTTGATTCCTGGTCAGGACACATGCCCAGGTTGCAGGCTCAATCCACAGTGTGGGGTGTACAAGAGGCAGCTGATCAATGATTCTCTCTCATCACTGATATTTCTATCTCTCTCCCCTCTCCTTTCCTCTCTGAAATAAATTATATATAATTTAAATCCTATTATAAGCATTAATCAAATATCAAAATAAACATACAATCGCAAATATGAGTGAGAAGTTCATGGCATTGTTATCTGGTGTGAGAAGTTGGGGAAGGGATCCCTGAGGGTGTGGTTTGGAAAATGGAACTGGAAGAAGAAATGGCCTGTGACTCCAAATACTTTATGATTAGAAGGAACACAAAGAGTGTGGAGGGACTTGGGGGTGGCGGGTAGAGGGAAGGTGGGGGGAACATTTGTAATACTTTTAACAACAAAAATTTTAATAAAAGAATATAAGAATGTTACTGTTTCTTAAGCAGAAAAAAGAAATAAGGGATGACTAGATGAGCCAGAAGAAAAAAGAAATAAAGAAATAGCCATATAGCTGTATTTAGGACCATGTAGGCCATAAAAAATATTAGATTATTAAAAGCAGTGCAAAAAAATGGAGGTACTTTATGAACTTATGTAATCTGATTAGATTATATATTTGATAAAAATCATCCTGAAGGAAGAAAGACTGATAAAGATAGACCAGTTAGGAGATGAGTAGACAGGAAATAAACTGCAAGATAAGTAGGAGTATCAAGATAATTTAGGAGGTAAAATTCACATGGTGATGGAGTTTAGACTTGTAATGAGTGTGCTTGAAATATCAGCGTTTATTCCTAGGTTTTCTGGCTGCTGAACACAGTGTGGTTTTATTGAAAAAAGAGGAATATTTTATCATGATGTTCTGAATGTGTGCAAAACTGATATTTGAGCTTCCAAATATATAAAGCCAAAATTTACTAGGTAAGTAAAAGGAGAAGTAGAGAAATCTGCAATGATTGAATGAGGAGCCAAAAAGTCCATAAGAATATACTTTTGGTGACAGACATGAATCCCTGACATAAATAGAGCATTTTTGGTGTATTGATGTGGGAAGGAATCTGCATAGGGATTCTTTAAATAATTTAGTGATAACCTGATTATTTAAAAGATCTCCACTTGCTGTTATTTTCCATCTTCTAATCTTCAGCTAATTTGCTATATTTAAGATCATAACCAACTCTGAAAATTCCTGGAATTACAAGATAACACTAGCTATTTTGAGGGACCAGGTCCAAAAAAATTAAACTAGCAAATCAGTCTCAAAATCACACAAAATAAATCACCCAAAATAGTTAAAAAGAAATTATAACCTTACTAAGTCAATCTTTATAGGCATCTCTTCAAAGAGCTGATATATTAATCCTCACCTGAGGAAATGTTTTTGTTAAATTTAGAAAAAAAGAAAGATAGGAGTGAGGAGAGAGAGAGAGAGAGAGAGAGAACATCAATGTGAAAGAGAAATTGATCAATTGCTTCCCATAACACTCCAACTGGGAATCAAACCCTCAACCTGGGTATATGTCTTGACCAGATATGGAACCCACAATCTTTCAGTGTATGGGAGCATTCTCACTGGCCATGGAAAAGAGCTAATATTTTCAAAAGAATCTATAGGAAACAAGAAGAGAGTTATTTTTAGTGTGATGCTGTTTCAACCAACAATTACAAAATAGCACTGACAACACAGAAAAGTTGAAGAGTTACTCCCTAGCCCACAAAATAGCAGTTAAGCCATAATTGCTAACATTAGTACATGTAAGGGGAAAAAAGACACCGGGAGAAAGAATAGTGATCCTTAGCAAGAACTGGAAAATCTAGCAGTGCATGTAGGAATATGGGGAGATTCTGTCCAGAACTGTGCAGACATCCTATATAATACAGAGCTAATATGCTAATTAGACTGAATAGCAGAATGGCCATTCCAACGACATTGAGGATGAAGCTGGGGCTGTGAGGGCCGAGGCAGCTGCAGCTGCAAGGGCTGAGCCCCTTGCATAAATTTTGTGCATCGGGCCTCTAGTAAGAGATAATGATCTAGGGACCCAAAGGTGTTTGGTCAGAGAGTCTTTCTTGAAAGGCAGAAAGGATTAATTAGGCTTCACCATTACTTAGGAACAATACTCTTCAATACTATCAAGTCATCTCTCTTCGGTTCAAATCGATGTCTCAAACTCTGCTTACTTACTCAGATTTCTTTAGAATCCTAAATGCTAGGAGCACAGATGTCATGCATGCAGACAAATCTAGTCACTATAAAACATTATCTGTCTACCTTAGACATTTAACAAATTGGTATTGGCTTTAAGTACTGGTCTCATATAAATTATTCTAAAAGTGGTCTTTCTGTATGTGACTGCTCATAATGAGTGCCCAGTTAATTTTATGGACCTATACAAGTAAGTATTGAGGCCCTAAACCTCAAAAAATTTAACTAGATGCTAACTCAAGAGATATATCTTAGTAGCCAGGCTTTTTCATGACAATCTGATGCCTCACCACACATCTCCTTTAAAATGTCAACAGACAAATATCTATAGACTAATATAAATGAATAGCATAAATCTATCAAGAAATATTTAAGAATACAAATACACAAACGGCCAAAAGTAACCTAGATTTTCAGAGTTATGGGGTCAGGTGCATAAAGGGAAGGTGTGAAAAAGAAATGCAATCCCTATTGTTAGGTAACACCCTCCCTGAGGAAATTATTTTTCAGATTGAAATGTACAAGAAAGCCTTAACCGGTTTGGCTCAGTGGATAGAGCATCGGCCTGCGGACTGAAGGGTCCCAGATTCGATTCTGGTCAAGGGCATGTACCTTGGTTGTGGGCACATCTCCAGCAGGGGGTGTGCAGGAGGCAGCTGATGGATGTTTCTCTCTCATCTATGTTTCTAACTCTCTATCCCTCTCCCTTCCTCTCTGTAAAAAATCAATAAAATATATTTAAAAAAAGGAATTGTATAGGAAAAATAATTATTACAGCAAAAAGAAGATAATGTACAAGTTTTTATTAGTGAGTTTTTATTAATAAGATAATGTACAAGTTTTATTAACAAGTTTTAGGGCTCAATGAATTATCTCAGTGTACTAAGAAAACTCTTAAATAATATTTCTGAAACACTACTAGTAATTTATAAAAACTCATGGAGAACACAAACAGAAGCAGGAAGCCCAAATGAAAAACATCAAATAAAATAGTGACATTCTAGCCCAGGCTGGGAAGCTGTTTGTTGGAGAGTTATCTGCTATACCAAAAAGGCTCTGGGTTTGATTCTGGGTCAGTGAACTTAACTAGGTTGAGGCCGGAATGGGAAGCAACTGATGCATGTTTCTCTCACATTGATATTTCTCTCTCTCTTCCTTCCTCTTTCTCTAAAAAAAGTTAAAAAAAAATATTCTCAGATGAGAATTAATAAAAATGGTGGAATATTAAAAAACACACTAAGATAAGAATGCAAATAAGTTGAGGAAAGAAATTTGTTGAAGGGGGAACTTGTGAATATAGAAAGAAAATTAGTGAATATAAAAAAAAACTATAGTTAACTTGCTAAATCAAGTGTAAAGATGTGTTTTCTTCTAGTGTACTTTTACTAGACTTGAATATTAGAAAAATATGTTACTTTTTCCATATCAGCAGGATGCTCAACAAATTCTGTTTTTCTAACTCACACCCTTTTGTTAATATTCCATGCCCACTGGTAACTGTCTGATTATAATTTATATTGTTGAATGCACTGCTCTATTGAAAGCAAACGTAGATAAAATTTTTAACTATCTGGGCACTTTTCATAGAATTCTCTTTGTCAATTGTTAGGTGCCTCAGTGTTGTGAGAGCCTGGTTAATGACCATCCATCTCAGGAAGCAGACCTACTTTCATCTATGTTCAGATGGAAAAAAGAGTGAGCCTTTAATGTTGAGTATTAAAGCTAAAACCAAGATGAATTCCCCTAGATAAATAACTATCTTGAGTGTTCTCTGGGCAGTTCTCACCTGACTTTTTTCTGTCAACCTGTTGAAGATTAACTTTTGTCAGACAGCACTGATAATTGACAGCCTCATAAGACTATTTACAAGTTTCTAAGACTCTTTAAATTAAGGTCTTAAGATAAAAATAAGATGAGCCAACATATTAAATGGGGGGAGGGGCAAAAGAAAAGATAGGAGTAGATCCAGTTCTTCTATTCCCATACCATGTATTGCTCTGGGCTTGCTTTGCTGTTGTCAGGCTATGGCTTATTGCACCACTACCATCCCGCAGAGAGCTGGAGGATCAGACCCAGAGCTCAAGTCTCCATCCATTAAGGATGGCTTTAGGCAAATAGTAGCAGCTCAAAGATAGCCAAAAGGTGGACATTAATAGCGACTCTCCAGACTTTGCTCCATTACTTCAGAACTGATTTCTTATGGATCTTCTTCACCAAGGCAGCTATGTCAGCCGTGTGTGTGTGGTGTGTGTATGTGTGTGTGTGTGTGTGAATGTAAGAGAGATAGAGACCAGGGTGGCGCATAGAGGTGTGAAGGTGGCTTAGAAGATGGGAGCTTTTCTGAATAGGCTTATTTCTTTACCCGAATATGATGACTAGAGGTCTCAATACCATTAGCTCAAATACGTGATCTTCCATTACTTAAGCTCAATATTAGTATAGCCTTAGTCTCCATTTATATAAACAGAAGAAGCATCCAAGGCAAAGTACTTTAGCATTCTCCCAAATCTCAATCTATAATAATAAAAGGGTATTATGCTAATTAGCCCAGACGTCTTCCGGATGTCATTCAGATGTCCTTCCTGATGAAGTTGGGGCTGGAGGGAAGCCGGCCTGGGTCCCAAGTGCTGGAGGGAAGCAGGTGCCAGCAGCTGGGGGAAGGAAGGCCTACTCTTGCACGAATTTTCATGTATTGAGCCTCTAGTATTAAATAAACACAAGAAAATGTTTGTCTCTACTTTTAATTAGAACTGATATTTGTACATTTAGGTAAATTGACTGCTTAACTGACCATACTTATATGTTGATATGGAATCACTGCCCATTTTGATGACCATAGAAAGTCACAGAGTCTCATCTTTTATTTCATTAGTGATTTGCATTAGAATATTCAAGGAAAGCTCAGAAAATGTGTGAGTTATATAAATTTGGGAGGTATGATGATAGAATTATGCTCCAAGATCTTGACAAGCTCAAATGATGGGCCAAACTTAACAAGGCAGTTTTAATCAAAATAATTACAAGGTTACAAAAGGGATAGCTTTTGTCCAAAAACTTAATTGCATCAAAGTGATTGAAAATAAATGTGGCTTAGCAACAAAAAAGTATGGTACAAAATGACAAAGCAGCTTGAGGATTTCAATTGATATTCTCTGCATAATAATTGTCAATATTATGAGGTAAACAAAGCACCTTTCATCATTTCTTTATTGATTAAAAACAAACATCTATAAATTGATACTTATTGTGGTGAAACCATACCTAGGTTGTTTTCTTTAGTTATACAACTGCTTTTTAAAAAAATATTTAAGCAAAAGGTAACCCATTCAGAAGAATATGATCAATTAATAAGATTGTAAGGTTTAAAAACGTTATACAAATTGTTGAAAATACCTTTAACTTAAATGAAGAAATTTTTGTGGATATGATACTAATATTGTACCACCATAAATAGGACTAATACATAAAAGCTGCAAAGAAATGAATATTTGTAAAATGCTTACTGTGTGACAGGTTCTATGCAATTGAATCTCAGAATAATTGTTACTTTGCTTATTTGACACAGAGAAGTGTTTGATTTAGATTTCAGATTCAGATTTGCCTATATCCAAAGTCTTTAATAATTCCAATTAACCTATTTTTCTTATTATCAAGAGTTTTCTTTAACTCTCGACAAGCCCACAGGTGAAATGAGCCAGCTGAAAAGACAATATCTTTCCAAATACAGGAATGTTTAATCATGGGTAAGACACCATTTGCTCTTTAATGAATTCTATTAAAAATATCTGTGTCCTAATTTATCTTCTTTACAATTGCAGTGGGGTTTTTTGTTTGTTTTGTTTTCTTAGTGTGATCAAAGCATCTCCACGAAGCCATGTATTTTTTAAGGTTTATAAATTCATCATAAATTAACAAAGAATTCTATTCAACCAGAGCCAGTATACAAAGTCAAGCCCTACACTAATGTTGATTCACTACTACCAAAAATAAAAATTAAGAAAATAGAGAGTTTGCCACGGCTGGGTGACTCAGTTGATTGGAGAGTTGTCCAATTTTCACTCTCTCTCCACCACTTTCTGTCTCTAAATGTATTCTCAGGTGAGGATTAAGAAAAAGCAAACAGATAATTTAGGCTCATAAAGTTCAGAAGCTTGGTCAGAGAAACTGGTAGTTCATGACTATATATATATATATATATATATATATATATATATATATATTCTAATAAAAGCATAATATTGAAATTGACCATTTCTTTGGGATGCCCAAGCCACGCCCACCAGCCAATCAGAGCGACTATATGCAAATTAACCCAGCCAAGATGGAGGCCGGCACTCATGGAGCTGAGGAAACAAGCAGCTTCAGTTGCAGCAGGAGTAAAACTGTTTGCCAGCCACCTGGGCTTCTCTCCGCTCCAGGCAACAGCATATTTGCAACATTGTCTCAATTATAGAAGCCTCAGAGTTGAAGCAAACAGCAGTCCTGGCTGGGACTACTAAGGCAACATTGTCTCAATTATAAAAGCCATGAGCTGAAGCAAACAGGAGGCTTCCTTACCTGCCTAGGTCTTGGCTTAAAGGAACAGTGTATCAATTATAGAAGATAAACAAACCCCAGAAACCTGCTTCCAGCCAGTCTCACTGGGACATTGGGTCAATGAGAGCTGTGGGCAGCCTGAAAGTCTGAAAACGGCCCTCTGACCCACACCCAGGCTGGCCAAAACCCAAAGGGATGAGGGACCCCACTGGGGGGTTTGGCCAGCCTGCAAACAGCCATCAGCCCCTCAC
>PVJC01051661.1:0-11403 GCA_004026665.1 Murina feae
AGAAAGAAAGAAAGAAAGAAAGAAAGAAAGAAAGAAAGAAAGAAAGAAAGAAAGAAAGAAAGAAAGAAAGTTGGTTAGAGCTTTGTTCCAATACGCCAAGGTTATGGGTTTGATCCCTGGTCAGGGCGCACATAGAAATGCATAAATAAGTGGAACAACAAATTGATGTTTCTCCTCTCGTTCTCAAATCAATATATATGCACGCTGAGTGGCCAGGTTATGATGACCACCCCAGCAGAACTTCGTTGGGCCACCTTTGCCTTCAATATTGTGGCGATTCTTCTCGGCATTGAGTCCACAAGGGGATGTGAGGAATCAGACCCCATGCCTGGTGAATAGCACCGTCCAGTTCTGTGAGATTTGATGCTGGTGGAACCAGCTGCCTGAGGGCTCTTTTAACTTCGTCCCACAAATGCTCAGTTGGATTGAGATCTGGGGATTGTGGGGGCCACCTGAGCAAGGTAAAGTCTCCCTCATGTTCTTGAAACCACTGCTGCACAATACGAGTACTGTGACATGGCACACTGTCTGGTTGGAAGAAGCCATCTCCATTGGGATACGCCATCAACATGATAGGATGAACCTGATCAGCAATGATATTTAGGTATGTTGTGCTATTTGGACGTTTATAATGAATGGTCTGGCCCTCTAGCAACTTCAGCGTGAAATTACAGCTAATTTGCCTACAAACCTCAGGTGGTCATAATAATCTGGCCACTCAGTGTATATGCTGTTTTTTTAAAAGCGCGACATTGCCTAACCGTTTTGGCTCAGTGGATAGAGCCTATGGAATGAAGGGTCCCAGGATCGATACCAGTCAGGGGCTCATGCAGGGGTTGCCGGCTGGATCCCCAGTAGGGGGCGTGCAGGAGGCAGCTGATCAATGATTCTCGCTCATCATTGATGTTTCTATCTCTCCCTCTTCCTCTCTGAAATCAATAAAATATACATAAAAAATAAAATGAAAAACAAACAGGGCCACACCTGTACAACATCACAGTCAAATTGCTGACAGCGAAAGATGAAGAGGAAATCTTGAAAGCGGCAAGAGAAAACCCACATACGGAGGCGATAACATTAACCACAAATTAACTACAAACCGGAGGCCTGTAAACAGCCCTCCTGGCACAGGTGCGCCAAGCGTGGCAGCTCTGTGAGCAGGCGGCCTGGAGTGTGCGGTGCCCGCACAGGGCGCGGCAGGTAATGGGAATCGACCCTCTGGGGGAGAAGAGCCAACGTGGATGAGCTGGGGGAGGGAGCGGGGCACTGCCGTGGGTGCGCACAGGGCTCTGGGGAACACGGTCCAGGCCGAGGCAGCATCCTTGACCGGAGGGCGAGCGCGCCGGAGCAGAGCGCCACCTGGTGGCCCTTGGCCCAGGCACCTGCAAGGCGGGTAGACTCGGTGCGCCAGCCAGAAGCAAGCGGGGCTCCCGGGGGGTGGCGGGGTGTGTGTGTGTGCGGGACACAAGCCCTTACCTCCCCCCTCTTCCCGCCCACCCCCAGGTGCCCTCGCGGACAGGGCAGGAGCGCCGAGGCCGGGCCAGCACCGCAGCACGGGACCGGGAGGTCAACGCGGGGCCGAGAGGCAAAGCAGAGAGAACAGAGTCCGCGGTTTCGCCTGCTCAGCTCCCGTGTGCACCGTCCCGCACACCTTGGAGCTCCGCCCGTGGTTAACATTCCACCTTTCAAGATACGAGTGTCCTCAGCAGGGGCCTCGCCTCCCCCAGTGAGGAGACACCTGCCACCTGCTCTCCAGGTGCAGGGCATTGTCCCTCCCTGCCGCGTCCCTCCCGGGCAGGTGCAGTGACGCCCACCCCCGGCCAGCTAGTCCCCGCACTGTCCTTGGAGCCCGTCTGGCGCCCCGATTTCCTGGTTTGAGCGCGCATCCGCTCTCCCCGCGGCAGGGGACACCTGGACTCTCGCCGTCCTGCGGCTTCGGGAAACCTCGCGCCACTCCCGCCCAGTCGCGTCCTCTCAGTGACCCCGCGAGCTCCCTCCGGGTCACGTGCTGATCACGCATCACCTTCCCGTGCTCTGCTTTGTGCTCCTTGAAAGGCGCCTTCGTCCTGATCCAATTCGGTGCCTTCTAATGACCTGGAACGTTCCACGCACACCCCCCCCCCACCCCCGCAGGCTGCCCGCTGGACAAATGACCCCTAAGCCCAGCCCGCATTTGCAGGGCAGCGTCAGGCACACCGCTCCTCCTTTTCAGACGATGTTAGAAAAGGGAATCGTGGGGCGAGGGCCTAGGTGCCAATCCTGTGGTCACATGGCCACAACGGATCACTTCAAACACATATTTTTTAAATGTATTTTTACTGATTTCAGAGATGGAGAGGGACAGAGAGAAACATCAATGATGAGAAACACTGATCGGCTGCCTCCCGCACGCCCCCTACTGGGGATCCAGCCCGCGTCCTGGGCCTGACGCTCTATATCCACTGAGCAAAACCAGCCAGAGCAAAATATATATGTTTTTATTGATCTGAGAGGGAGGGAGAGGGAGATAGAAACATCAATGATGACAGAGCATCGTGGAGACCGACCGGCACACACCACTTCAGCCAATGCCTTGTAACTGGGGGGGTTGAAGCGGGGGCAGCCCGAGAACTGCCCTGCCCGGGGTCCAGCGGACCGCTCCGTGACGACCGCGGTTCCCCACGTCTCCGCGAGCCCAAGCCCCCAGCGAAGGCCGCCTGCGGCCCGCGCTACTCCCGCACACGCGCCACCGGCACAGACCTCCGGGCCCGCTGACCATAGAGCGCGCGGGCGGACAGAGGGGCCGGAAGTTGGGGCCGCTCTGTCCCCACCTCCGGCAGCGCCTCGCTGCTCCGGAGCGGCGGCGGCCGCGTACGCAGTTTCCATGGGGACCGAGGATGGCGGCGCGAGGTGAGGTCCGGAGGTGTGTGCGTGGCTCCTGATCCCCTCAGCCTCCTCTCCCTTGCCTCCCAGAGCACGACCTGGACCCTCCATTCCCGGCGTCGGGGACTGCGCCTCCCTGGCCGCCGCCCTGAATGCGGAAGGTCCCGGGGGCCGTTCAGATGCCCGGTCCTAGGCCGGCCTCCGCCAGGCCGGCGCGGTGACCTCGAGGCCGCCAGTGCTTCATCCTGCGCCCCTTTCCCCTCCCAGATGGTGATGGGTTAGCCCTCCGAGGGGACGTGGCTTGCACCCCCGAGGTTTGGCCGTGACTCCGAGGAAAGAGGGATTGAAGGGCGTCCCCTCCCCGTCCTGTGCTGACCGCCCCCCCCCCCCGCCCCTCATTGTCAGCAACCAGAGGGTCCCAGCGGCCCTTCCACTGGCTGCGACCGCGTTTTCCCCACGTGGGGCCCACGCCGCTCAGCCCTCTTCTCTGCCCTCCTGCAGGCAAACGGCTGTCGTCCACCCCCCTGGAAGTCCTCTTCTTTCTGAACGGCTGGTATTACGCCACCTATTTCCTGCTGGAACTCTTCATATTTTTGTACAAAGGTGAGGCATGGGGCTTGACTGCCCTTGTCCCCAAATCCCTTTCCCTCCTCAGCCCACTCTCTCCTGCTCCTGCTCCCAGCAACGTGGGGCATGGCTTCCTTGAGCGCCATTCCTGGGGAGCCTGTCGGTCAGAATTTGTTGGTTTGGGGCCCTGGCCAGGCAGGTCAGTCAGAGCATCGTCCCCATCCCCCAGGGTTGCCAGGTCTGTCCCCAGTCAAGGGCACATGAAAATCTCAACCAATGAATGCATTGGAACAACAAATTGGTGTCTCTCAAATAAAATATTACCAATCAATACAGTATTTTGAAAAAATAATTTCTTGAGTTCCCCACCTCTCTGTGTGACGTCCACTTTCAGTTTAAGCCCCTGGGTGACTCTCAGAACGACTCAGCAGCCAGGGTACCATGTCCATCCGATCATGTTGGAGAGTGGAGTCCCACAGGCTCTTGGAGTTGGGAGTAAAACTCCGTCATAAACCCTGGCCGGTTTTGCTCAGTGGATAGAGCATCGGCCTGCGGACTGTAGGGTCCTGGGTTCGATTCCAGTCAAGGCCACATGCCTGGGTTGCAGGCTCCATCCCCAGTAGGGGGCGTGCAGGAGGCAGCCGATCCGTGATTCTCTCTCATCATTGAGGTTTCCATCTCTCTCTCCCTTCCTCTCTGAAATCAATAAAAATATATTTAAAACAACAAAAATTCCATAAGAAGCCTGCCCCTGACAGACACAGCGCACTGTGAGTTAACTGATCTGCCCACATCTCCCTGACCAGCTGGTGGAAAGCTGAGACGGCTCCGGTCCTCCGTAATCCCGTGGGGGAGTCCCTGTGGGGCTGTCGTGTGTTGGCAAACGCCGGCCTTTGTATTGGCAGGTCTCCTGCTGCCATATCCCACAGCCAATCTCGTGCTGGACGTGGCGATGCTCCCCCTCTCCCTCGGAATTGAAGTGATTCGGCTGTTTTTTGGTGAGTGCTGTCCAGAGGGCGTTCCTGTTCTTCATGAGACAAGCTGGGATCTGTAACTTGATTAACAAGAGAAAGCACGCCGCCCGGGCTCACAACAAGAGATGGGATCCGGCGGCATATATCACATCCCTCCCTTTCCGAAGTTTCAAACTGCTTTATGTTTTGGGTCAAGATTTGCCTTTCTGTTGCTCTGTAGGGCTAGACATGGGCAGTCGCAGCAGATGTTAGACAAGTCCTTCCCAGTTGCCTAACTACTATAAAAGTGCCTGGTTCCTCTCGCCTGTGCCCGGGAGACTAGACGGGGCTGTACCGCCATGGCCAGGACAGTATGTGCCTGTACAGATCAGCACTAAGTTCCCCTCCGCTTCTCTGAACAAGACCTTCCTGAGGACAAGCTTTCGATCCCCAGAAATACAGAGCAGATCTCTCACGAGTTAGAATATCTCATCTCTGAGAACGTGTTATAACTCAAAACAAAATAAAATGCTCGCAGTACAGATGACAGAGAGTAAAGGTGCAGGCGCACATAAATCACTAAGGAAACACAACCTGATTTCTAAAATTGGTTTTAGAGAGAGGAAGGGAGAAAGAGAGAGAAAGTGGTTTTAGAGAGAGGAAGGGAGGGAGAGAGAGAGAGAGAAAGCGGTTTTAGAGAGAGGAAGGGAGGGAGGGAGGGAGGGAGGGAGGGAGGGAGGGAGGGAGAGAGAGAGAGAGAGAGAGAGAGAGAGAGAGCGCGCGCGCGCGCGCGCGTCTGGTCGCTTCTGGCATGCGCCCCGACCAGAACTGAACCCACCACCTTTTGGTGTGTGAGACGACGCTCTGACCAACTGGGCTGCGCCTGCCAGGGCAAAGGCAACCGAATTTTAAAAATTGGAAAAGGAAACTAATAGGCAATTCACAAGGGTAATTACAGAAAACCAGTAAACGTGGCAAAATGCCACACTCACTAGTGAATGGAAGTTGAAACAAGAGAACATTTTCACCAATCAGGTGAGAAAGGTCCCCACCCAGCGGGAGAACGGGCATGGGGAAGGGGGCCTGCGGGCCCACACTCTCACGGTCCCTGTGTCCTCAGACTCTCTGGGAATCCAAGTTGGTGTGTCCTTCCTGCTAGTAGTTGTACCTTGTAAAATCTGTATTCTCAGACCTCACCGTGTCACCCCTAGAACTGGTGGAAAAAGCAAACACTTCCACAGACATGCAGACGATCTGTCAGAATGTTTGTTGCCACAGAGTGTGACATCAAAGCGAGAGACAACCTAAACATCAACACAGGATCCACTCCGTAAACCACAGAATTACTTCCCTGAAACCATTCGAACCATTACAAACATAAGGTAGCATGTGTGGAGAGAAGTCTAACTTCATTACATGGGGACAGTAAGTTGCCAACAACACTAGAGAACGATTGTTTCTATCATCAGAACACGTGACCACGGACCATACGAACATCTGAAACAGCACATCCAAGCTCTCTCCAGGGCGTGAGCATGGGTCTCTCCAGAATTATTTTCTACATGTTCGTTGAAAAGTTCTCAATGATGGTGTTATTTTTATAATTAAAAGAACCCCCCTCCCCCAATAAAGGTCCAGCGCCCCGTGAACGGGAGCCAGACTGGAAGCGGGCCCTTTGGGGTGAATGGCCCAGCTCTGCCCTCACCCGCTTTATGAAGCCACACGTCCCCACGCAGGATGGCTCCCTCTGCCAGCCCTCTGCGTCCCACCCCTTCCTCCGAGCGAGCGAGGGGCAGCGGCCGCTTGCAGGTGAGCCCCTGGCTGTGTCTGACAGGTACAAAGGGAAACCTCTGCCAGCGGAAGATGCCCCTCACCATTAGTGTGGCCTTGACCTTCCCGTCTGCCCTGATGGCCTCGTATTACCTGCTGCTGCAGACCTACGTGCTCCGCCTGGAAGCCATCCTGAACGGCATCTTGCTCCTCTTCTGTGGCTCCGAGTTGCTGCTGGAGGCGCTCACGCTGGCCGCCTTCTCCAGGTTTCTGAGGGACAGTCCCCCCGAGGGCCGGGCTCCCCTGCCACCCTAGGGAGGGATTCACTGGTTTCTGGAGCTTGAGGGGCCTGGTAGACTCTTAAGGGGGCTGCCTTTCCCATGGAGGGTAGGCGTTACCCCTGAGGGAGGAGATGCGAGAGGATTCCTGGTTCTTTGGGGCCAGGAGGCTTGGCGTCTAGGGCAGTTCAGGCCACTGCGCGTGTTCCTGGTCTTGTAACGTGTGTGTGTCTCTCTCTCATCAGTGTGGACAGGATTTGAAGTCCTAGAATTTCAGCCAGCAGCCCTCAGCGGCTGAGACCACCCGCACTTCTGCTAGGTCAGCCGCACCAGCGGGAGATGGCGGGGCACGTGGTCCGAGGGAGAATCGCAGCTGCTCCTCAGCAGACATTTGGGCAACAAACCGGGCATGAGGCCACTGGGCACCGTCTAAACAGGACCATCAGCCTGAGAGACTCCAGCACAGGCAGGGGCATGGCTGTCCCCCGCCTGGCCAGCCTCAGAGCCAGCTCCTGAGGACCGCGAGTCCTCCGCGTGTGGGCCACGTGGGCTCCTAGGCTTCCACAGGCCTGAGCCACCGTCCCGTGTGCTGTGCCCGCCTGTCCGCACCAGCACGGAGCTCAGGGGGCACACAGCCTCCGCCCCGCGGAGCCTGAGCGCCAGCCCTTCTGTGGCAGCTCATAGTGTTATTTTTCTACTCCATCACGAAGCAAACGTTATTTTATAATAAATATGTATTTTCTGTTGTGCATCCTTTTCCTCGTGGGACCTAAAATTCATCCACTCCGTGAGAAGGCAGGCTCTCCCAGGCTGAGCCCAGGGACCCAGTGCGGACCCCGAGGCTCTGCAAAGCCCCCTCACCCCCTCATCCTCACATTCCCCATCCCCCGACCCAGAGCCCGCGCCCGCCTCATCCTCACAGGGATGGCAGCACCTTTGCAGGGGGCGCGGGAGTAATTGCAAGTAGCATATTCTACACTTAACCAATATTTTAAAATTTCAAATTAACACGAAAGGAGTACATACTTTAATCAGCTTTAAAACTTCCCCACCCGCTTGGTAGTGGCCATTTTGTTTTTTAGCCTCAAGAAGCTGCCAGGAGCCATGGCAGAATCCACTACTTTGAGTCAAGGGCCCTTTTGAGGGATGAATCCTAGAATAGCTGCACTTACTCAGAGCAAACGAGGCCTCGAAGCATCCCATGATGCTCCCCCCCTGTGATCAGGCCCCTTCTCATCCTACGCAGGTCCCCACTGTCCAACCCACTGAAGCTTTTCTGGTTTTCTATCCCTTCTGTGCCCTGGCCTCCTCATTGTGCTGGGGTCCGTCCAGCAACCACAGCTGGCAGGTCTCATCAGCCCTGGAACAGGATCTAGGAATCCAGTAGAAATCCAGTAGGATATTTCAATCACCAGCCCCACTAACGTCCCGATGTTCTGTTGCTTCTCACACTGCGCCCTCCAGCCCTGCTTTAAGAAAACGCCGGCTTTAAACTGGAGAGCTCCCTGCTCATGTAGAGGTTCTGTGGTTCATGTCACCCTCCCAGCAGCACAGACAAGGGAATGGAAGGCTCGGGAAGTTTAGAGGTGGCTTATAATTCAAGGGGATTGAGAGATCAACTTTCAACCTGGTCTGCCACTTTGCAGGCGTAGAAATGAGGAAGCGACATAGCCAAGCATCGTACACCTGGTTACAAACAGCTGGAAGCTAGAAACCGTGTCACGAGAAATTCATCACAACAGGTAGCGGCCTGAGGTGAGCACGACTGGCTGGGAATGACATGATTAGAACAAGGCGGCCCCTCATCCACCTCGTGGTCCCTGTTCCCCATGCTTGTGGGAGGCGCCTGTGCACAGTCACAACGGAGAAGAGCGTCAGGAAACAGACGCACAGCCGAAGGGGAGAACCCGCGCAGCTAGCCTTTTGGGGTGAACTGGTCTGAGGCTGCCCTGCTGGTTGCCTGGGGCACCGGGCATTCCGAGACGGTGGCGAGGACCCAGGAGCCGCAGAGGCCTGCGGGGACGTCCACACGGCCGTCTAGACTGTCAGGTGATGACCGCGTGGCCGTCTCTCAGGGCAGAGGTCCAGCCGCACTCAGCAAGTGCTGAGGACACAGCTTCCGATTTCCGCTCCACGGCAGCAGCGTGAGGGAACCAATGTCCGTCCAATGCCTGGCAGGTTGTTCAGGCCACACGGCGACCCCAAGGCCGAAGGACATCAAGTCGGGTGTTAACATGTGTCCCAAGGCATTGAGGTTCAGTAACAAGAGCTGGGATGTGAACCTAGAGGTATCCCGAAGGTCAGTCCCCCTTTTTAAATCCTCACCTGAGGGCATTTCCCCATTGATTTGAGAGTGGAAGAGGGGAAGATACAAACAAACATAGATGAAACTCATTGACTGGGTGCCTCCTGCACACCCCGACCAGGGCCTGGGCTGGAGAGGGGCCTGCAATCAAGGAACATGCCCTTGATCGGAATCAAACCCGGGACCCGCAGGCCGACGCTCTATCCACTGGAGCCAAACCAGCGAGGGCTCAGTACCATTTAAAAGAAACCCCTCACCAGAAGGCTTGCTTCACTGATTTTAGAGAGAGGGGAAGAGAAACGTCGAGGCGCAAACAGTTTCCTCTGTAGGTGCCCTGATTGGGAAGTGGTCCCTGAGCAGCCAGCCAGGGCCCGACCAGTCCCTCTACACCACAGTGCTGCCTGGATGACGCTGAGGACTGTTCTCCGCACCAGCAGGCAGCACCCTGGGCCTAAGTGGGTGTGGACACGCTCTCCGCTGTTCACCTGCTTTTTTCAAAGCTCGTTTTCTGGAACCTAAGATCACACTCCTGCCTCCCGGTCTGTACTTCACAGTCCAGCTCACGGGCCCTGTCCACTCGCCTGCATCTCTGGCTTTCATCCCCACTGGCCATGCAGACCAGTGCGTGGAGGGAGGCGCTAGCCGTCACTCTCTCCTGGGGACACTGCCCTTCCTGAGCTTGCCCTCAGGACAACTGTACAAGGGGCACATTGCTGGGAGTGAATCTCAGGAAGGATGGCCTGGACTCTGTCTTCAGCAGACTGTTCAGGCGGCTCAGGAAAAAGGCCTCGCCACGCCCTGCGTGCCAACTGGGCCTCACTGCCATCCCGCAGCCTCTCCGTCAGCCCATGCCCAAGCCCGACACCTCAACAAATCTATTCAATGCAGATCCGTAAAACAGCTCACACCCCATTTATTGTTTAAAAATACTTTGTTACAAAAGGAAAAAAAATACAATGCAGTATAAAAGATTGACAGCGTCATCAAGTTTATTACACAATTTTCAACCTATCAGAAAGACAAACAAATCACCGACAACAGGGGGACGGGGCCTTGGCCTTTTTGAGGATTGGGTTTTTCCTTTTGCTATCAGGAAACGAAACTAAAAATGGTGTCATTGAATAAAAACAAAACGAAGATGGGGAGGAAAAGCTCCCAGGTGAAGGGCCTTCCTGTGCTCTCCGCCTCCTCGGCCACCTGCTGGGTCTCTCCGCTGCAGGCACCCGGTGCCTTGCACTCGGACAGCAGGCAGGGGCCATGTTCTGAGGGGCCGGTGGGGATGGGACCTGGGACAGGGGAAAGGAGCTACAACCTGTAGCCGTCCCAGGAGGCGCCCACTCTCAGGGGCGGGAGGGCGGGTCAGAAACGCGCAGGGAGAGGAGGGTTCCGTCCAGCTCCGCCTCCCTGAGCCACCAGGTCCTCCAATGACCCTACACCTCAGCGCCGCCCTCTAGATGTGCAAACAGCACCCCTCGCCCCCTGGCACTGCAGGACCCTGTGGCTGCTTCCTCCCTCAGCGACAAGACATCGCAATGTAGATGCTACGGGAAAGCAATTCCATACGCCAATGTGGAAAATGGCCCCGAGGGGTGGTCCTTGGGACACGGAGCTCACTGCTCATTCACGGCGGGCTCCGCTGGTTCCCTGCTCCTCATCAGAGGCAGGAAGTACCTCCGGGCAGAGCGCGAGGAGATAGAAGTCAATAGTCAGAAGGTGGCAAGACACCCGACCTGTGACTTTTCCCTGTCTGCTAGTGTCAGGTGACCCCCAGTACGTGAAACTGGCACCTGGGGGTGCCAGCCCATGCTTCCATCAAACCTGAACACAGAGCCAGGCGTATGGAAGCAGGCGTGCCCTCCGGCCGGGCTCCTCCCCATCCTGGCACTGCAGCAGGCTCTGTGCTGCTGAGGTCCGCCACCCCCACCTTCCGGCGGCAATACCTTCCTCTAAAACAAGGAAGCAGCCCTCGGGGAAGGGCTCCCGTGCCAAATGGTGAAGCCCCGGGAAACACCTGGTAGAGCTGGTCATTGCAAGAGGCAACCAAGCCCGAAGCAGATGGTGGGAACTGGCTCCGCAGGGCCCCCAGCGGACAGCACCGCCTGGGCCTGCCCCGCACAGGAGGGCAAGTCCTCGGAGGAGCTGGGCAGCAGGGAGGCGTCCGCCTCTGGGAGGCCAGGGAAGCAAACCGTCAACTCGTAAGAAGGAAAAGCAAGAGTAAGAGAAGCTGTTCATGAATTTCTGTTCTCATGGTCCCTCCTCAAAGGGCTGGGCAGGAAAGGAGTTAGATGAGGTGTTAGCAGGGGGTCTGACCCTCTTGGCCCCATTAAACCTAGTGCTGAGGGCGGGACCAGGGCCCCCTGGGCCTCCATCGCTCTCCTGGATCCCATCGAAGGACTCCTTTTCTTAGAGAAAGAAGTCTTCCCATCGACCTCACCACTCAACTGCTCCTGGAGAATCAGAAACTCACATTTCCTTGAACAAAGCACCATTCTCTACGGAGACCGGGGCCTGGACCTGCCTTCCTCCTGTCTGCCTCCCCTCCCAACCACAGTCTTGAGGCTCTTTCCCCCGCAAACAGGAGGTGTGGGACTGGGAGGGCCGCAGTCTTCAATCCTGTGGGCAGAGGGCATTCCCTGGGTGTCTGGAGGGAAGGGGCTTGGGGGGGGGG
>PVJC01051662.1:0-11385 GCA_004026665.1 Murina feae
GGGGGTGGAGGGAAGGGGCGGTTAATGCCAACCCCATTTATAAGGTGTGCTAACTGGTTAGGGCAATCACACCAGCTCTTAGGATGCAGAGGTCATTGCTACGGAATGACAGACCACTGAATCGTTCTTACAAAATCCCCCAAAATAAGACAAAGACACTCCATTGGAAGAAGCCAGAGTTTTCTGGTCTACCAAATCAGAAGTTCACTTTTCACTGACATTGTTCTAGGCGCCCCCGTTTTTCTGGGGGGGGGGGGCGGGGAAATCAGCCCCCCGTTGACTTGCTCTGTCTCTTATTGTGGTTGGTTCCCTGCAAGTGTGGAGTTTTGTCGTGTTTGCAGGTGTAGCAGCAATCTCCGGTTTGTCCTGTATGTGCCTCTAATCTTAGAAGAAACGGTTATACCGCGTCTCTCCCTGAGTTGACTTGTATTTTAAAAGTTAAATTCATTGCTATTATGATTTCGGCCACTAGATGACAGTAAAGACCATAAAATGAAACAGCAGATTTTTAAATATCTATATGCTAGGGGCCTGGTGCACAAATATTTGTGCACTGAGGCGGGGGGTGCGGGGGTGGGGAGGGAGTCCCGCAGCCTGGCCTGTGCCCTCTCGAAATCTGGGACCCCTTGGGGGATGTCCACCTGCTGGCGTGCCTGGCCAGCCTGGTGAGGGGCTGATGGCTGTTTGCAGGCTGGCCAAGCCCCACCCCCCACCCCAGTGGGGACTCTCAACCCATGGGGGTGTGGCCAGCCTGGGTGAGGGGCTGAGGGCCGTTTTCAGGCTACCCACAGCTCCCATTGACCTAATGTCACAGCAAGGCTGGCTGGAATCAGGTTTCTGGGGTTTGCTTATCTTCTATAATTGAAACTTTGTTACCTTGAGCAGAGGCCTAGGCAGGCAACGGAAGCCTCCTGTTTGCTTCAGCTCCATGGCTTCTATAATTGAAATGTTGCTTGAGCAGAGGCCCACTGGCCTAGTCAGGCAGTTGCAATGGAAGCCTCCTGTTTACTCTAGCTCTGTGGTTGCTGGCCTCCATCTTGGATGGGTTAATTTGCATACAGCTGCTCTGATTGGCTGGGAGGCATGGCTTGGCTGGTGGGCGTGACTTAGGTGTCTTTGAGCAACAGTCAATTTGCACATTACTCTTTTATTAGATTAGATATAAAAGCCTAAGCAACCGTCAAGACCCAATGACCGAACAATCAACCAGTCGCTATGATGCTCACTGACCACCAGGGGGCATACGCTCAATGCAGGAGCTTCCCCCTGGTGGTCAGTGCACTCCAATGGCCAACCTCCCACAGCTGGCCAAACTTCCATGGTTCCTCCCCCCAGCCAACCAGCCTCAATCAGCTGGGTTGCTGGCCAGGCCAAGGGACCCCCACCTGTGCACGAATTTGTGCACCAGGTGTGTGTGTGTGTGTGTGTGTGTGTGTGTGTGTGTGTGTGTAGTTTTCAGAGGAGAGAGAGATAGAAACATCAATGATGAGAGAGAATCATGTATCGGCTGCCTCCTGCACATCCCCAACTAGAGATTGAGCCCACAAACCCAGGCATATGCCCTGACCGGGAATCGAACCATGACCTCCTGGTCCATGGGTCGGCGCTCAACCACTGAGCCAGCAGACCTTTAAAACACAGTGAACGGTGTGAGCCCACAGCTCTTCAAAAGCAGTTCTTTTCGGCCTTTCAAGCATCCACAGGCCAGACCCGTGTGTGCTTCCGTGGCAACCCTGCAAGATGTGATCTCCAATTCAGGGATAAGGAGGCTGAGTTGAGAGACAAGAAGTGTCCCCAACAAAAGGTGACCATCCACTGCTCACGTTCTGGCCTCAAAAGCCCACGCACCAGCCTGGAGTGTCAGGGCTTCGAATATTTGAACATCCCTTGCTCTGAAGTGCACCAGGGTCCGTTCATCGGACATGCTGATGGGGGGCCTACTGGGCACCTGGCCTACCGCGGGGGGCTGGGCCGGCAGAGATGAGAGGATTTTGTCCTGGAGGAGCTGACAAATGAAGCAAGTGGACAGGTTTCCACGGGGAGCCCCTGAGGTTTTGGAAAACCAGAAGGAGAGCTGGCCGGGGTGTGCACCTTCCACCAACCCCTTGAAGCCTGGGGCGCAGGACAATCTGCTGTGTCTTTGGAGGCTGCATCACCATGTGCCCACATGGGGTCCTCATGTCATTGTTGTTAGTTGTGCTTTTTTTCCCCTCCCTGCAGACTCTGAGCTGGAGAAACAGCTCCGTGGTCATCTGAGGGTTCGAGCAGCACCTTCTCGCCCTGTGACTTTTCCCTACCCCTGACCTTTTGTGCATAGCCGCCCCCCCCCCCCACTCTGCCCAGCCATGTTGGGGACAGGAGCCAGTGCAGCTGGAGTGATGGAGGAGGGGGGCGGGTGGTGAGGGGAGACTGACAGGTGTGCGCTGTCACCAGGCCCCTTCATTGAGCTTCTGGAAGGTGGACCTTGTCTAGCCCATCCCTACACACACACACACAAACACACACACACGTACAAAACCTAATGAACTCTGTCACCCCACAGTCTGAGACATAAAGGAATGACTTACTATCTTCCCTGTGGGTTTACAGAGCGAGTGACTTGGAAGCTGGTTTGGTTTTGTGCAAAGCTGGCCTAAGCTGTTTGAAATGAGGTCAGGTGCCCATGGAGGGGCCATGAGGGTGGGAAGGGGATTCCCACAAGGCTTGTGGGGGCTACTGATGCTCTAGTTCTCGCTCTGATGTGGGGCCTGTGAGAGGGTTCGCCTTGTGGAAATACACTGCACTGTACCCTTAAGATATGTGCAATTTTAAAAAACTTTTTTTTATTGATTGATTTTAGAGAGAAAGAGGAAGAGAGAAACAGTGATTTGCTGTTCTACTGGTTCATTTTTTAAAATTTATTTTTTAGGACATTTTCCATTGATTTTTAGAGGGAGTGGAAGAGAGAGGGAAAGGCAGAGAGAAACATCGATGTGAGAGAAACACATCAATTCGGTGCCTCCTGCATGTGCCCTGGCCAAAGCCCGGGCCAGAGAGCAGCCTGCAAACAAGGTACATGTCCTTGACTGGAATCGAACCCGGGACCCTTCAGTTGACAGGCCAACCCTCTATCCACTGAGCCAAACTGGCTAGGGCATGGTTGATTTTCTTTTTAAATCTTTATTGTTGAGAGTATTACAGATGTTCCCTCCCCCCTCCCACCCATTTCTCCCCTCTACCCAGTTCCTGCCCCGCCCAGGCCTTCATCACTTCATTGTCTGTGTCTACACTAATAAAAGGGTAATATGCTAATTAGACCAGATATCCTTCTGGACAAAGCCATGGTGGCAGGGCCAAGGCAGAGGCAGTTAGGGGTGATCAGGCCAGCAGGGGAGAGCAGTTAGGGCGACCAAGTCAGCAGGGGAGAGCAATCAGGGCTATCAGGCTGGCAGGGGAGAGCAGTTAGGGGCATCAGGCAAGCAGGCAGAGTGGTTTAGGGCAATGACGCAGGCAGGCAGGTGAGTGGTTAGGAGCCAATGGTCCTGGATTGTGAGAGGGCTATCCAACTGCTGGTTTAGCAGGATTGGACCTAAACCAGCAGTCAGACATCCCCTGAGGGGTCCTAGATTGGAGAGGTTGCAGGCTGGGCTGAGGAACCCCCCACCCCCTCACCCAGACACACACACACACGAATTTTTGTGTACAAATTTCGTGCACCAGGCCTCTAGTATAGCTATAATAATAAAAGCATAATATGTTAATTAGACCAGATGACATTCTGGACAAAGCCCAGACTGCCAGGGAAGTCCTGGTCCCGGGTGCCTACTGGCAGCCAGAGGGAGCCTGGGTCCTGGATGCCAGAAGGAAGCTGGTGCCAGTAGCCAGGGGAAGGAAGGCCTACTCTTGCATGAATTTCATGCATCAGGCCTCTAGTATTCATACAAGAGCTTTGGTTAATCTCTCCTGCTCCTCCACACACCCTCTGAGAATCATCAGTCTGTTCCATGTTTCCATGCCTCTGCTCTATTTTATGCATTAGTTTATTTTGTTCATTAATTCCTTGTTCATTTATTTTTATTTTTAGGTACAATTGGTGATAGATATGTATTTATGTCATTTTTGTCCATATTTTTATCCTTTCTCCTCCTCCCCCATTCATCCCCTTCTTTCTCCTCATTCCCCCTCCCCCTCTCTTCCTCCTCTTCTTAAAAAAATACCCTTCAACATTTCATATAATACTGGTTTGGTGGTGATGAACTCCTTTAGCATTTTCTTGTCTGTGAAGCTCTTTATCTGACCTTCAATTCTATATGACAGCTTTTCTGGGTAGAGTAATCTTGGTTGTAAGTCCTTGCTGTTCATCACTTGGAATATTTCTTGCCACTGCCTCCTGGCCTGCAAAGTTTCTATTGAGAAATCAGCTGACAGTTGTGTGGGTGCTCCCTTGTAGGTAACTAACTGCTTTTCTCTTGCTGCTTTTAAGATTCTTTTTGTCTTGACATCTTTACTATGATGTGTCTTGGTTTGGGCCTTTTTGGATTCCTCTTGTTTGAGACTTTCTGCACTTGCTTTCACCAGGTAGGGGAAGTTTTCTTCCATTATTTCTTCAGATGGGTTTTTAATATCTTGCTCTCTCTCTCTCTCTTCTCCTTCTGGCACCCCCATAATGTGAATGCTGGTTTGCTTAAAGTTGTCCCAGTTCTCCTTACAAAGAGGAGCTCTCTATATTTTTGGATTCTTTTTCCATATTTTTTTTATTCTTTTTGCTGTTCTGATAGGGTGTTTTTATTGTCTCATATTCCAGTTCTTTGCTTTCATTCTCAGAATTCTCTACTCTACTGTTGACTCCCTGTAAATTATCTTTTATTTTAGTTAGTGTAGGCTTTCATGTCATTGATGTTCTCATTAATTTCCTTGAAATTCTCACTATGATCCTTGAAAGTCTCACTAAGTCCCTTGAAGCTCTCATTAAGATCCTTGAGCAACCTTATGACCATTGTTTTGAACTCTGTGTCTAGTAGTTTGCTTGCTTCCATTCATTTAAGTTTTTTTCCTGGAGATTTCTTCTGTTCTTTCATTTGTGACATGCTTCTTTGTCTCCACATTTTGGCTGCTTCCCTGTGTTTGTTTCTATGTATTAGGTAGAGTTGCAACATCTCCTAGACTCCATAGAGTGGCCTGTGTAGCAGGTGTCCTGTAGGGCCAGTGGCTCAGCCTCCTCAGTCACTTGAGCTGGACACTGTGTTGGCTGTGAGCATAGACTTGTTGTACTTGAGCCTTGATTGCTGTTGGCATAACTGGGATGAACTGACTCCCAGGCCTAGAGGCTGTGAAGACCAGCTGCCACTAAAGTGGGAGAGCTGCTGTGCAGGAGATACTCCTATGGATCAAGACTTACTTCAGTGGAGCTTTGGTTCTCACTGAGTCTTCCCCTTGAGTGGGTCACTTGTGGATGTGTAGACTTATAATCTGGTATGGTTTGAAGCTGTCCAGTAGGGGCACTGACCCTGGGGTCTCCCTGGAGATGCAAAGTCAGCCACTGACTGGGGCCATCTGGCAGGAGCTACCAAGAGATCTGCAGAAGGCTGCTATTTTATTGGGCATAAAAGTGCCTAGTAAAAGCCAACCTGTGAAGCAAGGCAGGCTGATACTTGTGCTGGGTCTTAGGGGTCTTGGACCTCTTATTGATAGGTATGGGGCATGCTGACACCAGTTGCAGCTTCTTTAAGAGATTTTAGGAAAGTCTAAAGCCTAAACCAGGACAGGCCATTCATGTGGAAAAGCTGCTGCAAACAGCTTGGGTGGGGTTTCAAGTTGGATAGGATGGGGTCTCAGGGAATCACCAGAGTGGAACAAACAAACAGTATGAACCACAGTGATGGAAACTCAGATATGGCTGCCAGCCAGCTCTGGGATGGGGAGGTCCCAGCACAGAACAATGACCCCTGAGAGCACCTCTGTCTGGGAGAAAGCTGCCCCCAAGTTCCTTCCCCAAAGGCAGACAATCCAGTTCCTCCCCGTGTGCCTCTGGTTCCCCCAGTGCTGCCACCCAGCACTGGAGCTCAGAGGGATTGAGTCTGAGTAAGTCCCTGTGCCAGCGCTTTAAGAGGCACTGCCTTGGTCTCCTGCAGCCTCTGTGTCACTCAGCCATAATCTCTGCTGGGTTTTATAGCCTGAAGTTACAGAGACTTCTGTTCCCAGCTCTCTAACCCTGGGTTAGGGGTCTGGTGAGGGGCTGGGACCCCTTGCTTCTCAAAAAAGGCCTCTGGAGCAGAGGCATCCCTCCCTGTTAAAAACATGCCACATGTGGTTGCAGGATCAGCCTGTTCCATGCCTCCGTCCCTCCCACCAGTCTCAATGTGCTTTTTTTTACTTCTCTAATTGTAGAACTCTCATTCAGCCAGCTCTCAGGCTGTTCTGAATGATGGCTGTTGTGTATTTTAGTTGTAATTTTGATGTGGTTCTGGTTAATTTTTGTATGATCCCTGACCAGGGATCAAACCCATAACCTTGGCAAATCAGGAGGGTGATCTAACCAACTGAGCTACCCAGACAGAGAAAAATATGTACAATTTTCTAGATGCTCAAAGAAATCAGGTGAGGTTCAAAACATTGAAAGATGTTTGACTACAAAGAACAGCAATTTTAAAAACAGAAATCTAATCTAATAAAAGAGTAATATGCTAATTGCATCACTCTGCTACATCCCAAGCCATGCCCCACCAGCCAATCAGAGCGACTATATGCAAATTAACCCAACCAAGATGGTGGCCAGCAGCCACAGAGCTAGAGCAAACAGGAGGCTTCAATGGAGGAAGCTGCCTCAAGGCAACAAAGTTTCAATTATAGAGCCAGCCTCACTGGGAGCTTGGTTGGCTGGGGGCTGCAAACAGCCATCAGCCCCTCACCCAGGATGGCCACACCTTCGTGGGGGCTTGGCCAACCTGAAAATGACCCTCACCCCCTCACCCAGGCTGGCCAGGCATCCCAGAAGGGACCCCTGCCCTGAAGAAGGTGTGGCCAGTCTGAAAACGGTCTTCAATCCCTCACCCAGGCTGGCCAGGAACCCCAGTGGGACCCCCACCCTGATCTGGGACACCCTTCAGGGCAAATCAGCTGGCCCCCACCCATGCAACAGGCCTCTATTCTATATAATAAAAAGGTAATATGCAAATTGACCCTAACAGCAGAATGACTGGGAATGACTGGTCATTATGACACCCAGTGACCACCAGAGGGAAGATGCTCAATGCAGGAGCTGCCCCTGGTGGTCAGTGCACTCCCACAGGGGAGCTCTGCTCAGCCATAAGCCAGGCTGATGGCTGCCAGTACAGCAAGTGGTGGCGGGAGCCTCTCCTGCTTCCTCAGCAGCGCTAAGGATGTCCAACTGCAGTTTAGGCCTGCTCCCTGCTGGCAAGTGGACATCCCCCGAGGGCTCCTGGGCTGCCAGAGGGATGTCTGACTGCCAGCTTAGGCCCGATCACCCGGGGAGCAGGCCTACCCCAGCAGGTGGACATCCCTCAAGGGCTCCCAGACTGCAAGAGGGCATAGGCCGGGCTGAGGGACTCTCTCAAGTGCACAAATTTTTGTTCACCAGGCTTCTAGTCCTATATAATCCTACATAATAAAAGGCTAATATGCAAATTGTTCCCACAGGCAGGAGTTTGACTGGCCTGGAGTTAAACATGCGCTGACCACCATGGGGCAGTGTGGAACATGGTGGGCATTGGCAATGTGGTGCTGGCAGTGGATGGCAGTGGAGGCGCTGCTGGCCCCGATGGGCCCTGATGAGAGTGGGACTGTGGAGGGATGGTGGAGCCGGCGGTTCCAGGCTAAGGTGGCTGTGAAAGGAGGCCAGGCCAGCAGCCACTAGGGACCCTACCCATGCATGAATTTCATGCACTGGGCTTCTAGTTACCAGTAAATCTTAATGACAATGAACAAACACCCTGAATTTTCCCCTTTGCAGATCTGCAACTTCAGCTTAAAAAACAAAACACACATCACCAATTACCTTGACTTGACCATCCCCTGCCCCTCATCCCCCATGCAACACATTTAAAGCTAGAAACTTCAAAATGTGCCTGACTTCTCTCTGCTTTCCATTCTGCTCTTGCCCTCCCCCAACACTGACACTTGTTGGATGACCTCACCTGGTTTTTATACAGAAAATTAAGTCCATGTGGTGTTGGGGAGCCCCCTCACCTCCACTAGAATAAGCCCTGGGAACCCATGTTTTCCTCCTGTAGCTCCTTCTGGCTGTGAGGAAAGGGAAGCCATGTCCTCTGGCCTTTCCGCAACTAACACTCCACGACTGTGACCCTGACACAGGCCTCCAGCAGGGGGCACCCCCTCCTCACAGGCAGTCAGGGCTGAATGTTGCCCCTGCCCCCAACTCCAACCAAATTTCAAGGCCTTCAATTGCAGGAAAAGAATTTGAGCCCCTCCCCCACCCGTCGAGGACATCGTCAGATTCTCCCCTGAGATCGTTTCTGAGTTCATCTGTTACACGATCTCGAGCTCAACCCTTTGTTCATTGTCTTAGATGTCCTTCATTTCCAGACAGAAATGGGGCCTTGTTTTAAGTGGCTTCGGAAATTCGGATGTTCAGGTCCTCACAGCGAATCTAATGGAATGGATTGAACTATTTAAGTTTCTTTGAATGCCTAGAACCTTCTTTGCCTAGAACCTTCTTTGCCTAGAACCTTCTTTTTTTTAAAAAAAATCTTTATTGTTGAAAGTATTACATATGTTCCCATTTTTCTCCCACTGACCTTTTATAGGCCATCCCAGCCCTGCCTCTCAGCCCAGGCCCTCACGCCCCTATTGTCTGTGTCCATGGGTTATGCGTGGGTTGATCTCTTCCCACACATCCCCACCTTCCCTCTGAGATCCAACAGTCTGTTCCGTGTTTCTATGTCTCTGAATCTATTTTGTTTGTCAGTTTATTTTGCTCATTAGATTCCACACATGAGTGAGATCATGTGATACTTATCTTTCTCTGATTGGCTTATTTCATTTAGCACGATATTCTCCAGGCCCTCCTCCATGCTGTCTCCAAGGGTAAGGGGTACTTCTTTTCCACTGCTGCATAGTATCCCATGGTATAAATGTATCACTGCTTTTCAATCCATTCATATCCATTCATCTACTGATGGGATGCTTGGGCTGTTTCCAGATTTTAGCTACTGTAAATTTTGCTGCTATGAACATAGGCGTGCATACATTTTTTCTGTTTGGTGTTTTGAGTTTCTTGGAAATGGGATCACTGGGTTACATGGCAGTGCCATATTTAATTTTTAAAAATATTTTTATTGATTTCAGAGAGAACGAGAAATGAAAACATCAATAATGAGAGAGAATCATTGATCGGCTGCCTCCTGCATGCCCCACACTGGAGATTGAGCCTGCAACCCAGTCATGTGTCCTGACCGACCGGGAATCGAATCATGACCTCTTGGTTCATAGGTTGATGCTCAACCACTGAGCCACACAGGCCAGGGGCACACTTCATATTTTGAGGAAACCCCATCTGTTTTCCATAATGGCTGGACCAGTCTACATTCCCACCAGCAGTGTACTAGGTTCCCTTTTCTCCACATCCTTGCCAGCACTTGTCATTTGTTGATTTGTTGATGGTAGCCATTTCGTAGAGACTTGTTTTGTATTCTAACGTGTGGTCTATCTTTAAGAAGGACCCACGAGCACGTGAGAAGAAAATATATCCTGCAGCTTTGGGGCAAAATGTGCTATACATGTCAATTAAATCCATCTGATCCAGTGTGTCATTAAGAGTCACTGTTTCCTTGTTAAATTTTTTTGTCTGAAAGATCTATGCAGTGAAGTCAGCAGGGTGCTAAAGTCCCCTAAATGGCTGTATTGCTGTCTCTCTCTCTCTCTCCCTTAAAGTCCTCCAGAAGTTTTGTTTTTTAAAAATATATATTTACGTGCTCCTATCTTGGGTGCATATGTTTACCAGAGTTATATCCTCTTCTTGGATCAATCCCTTTAGTATTATGTAGTGGCTTTTATTGTCTCTGGTGATGGCCTTAATTTTGAAATCTGTTTTGTCAGGTATGAGTATTGCCACTCCAGCTTTTTTTTTCCCATTTGCATGGAAAAATGTTTTCCATCCCATCCTCTTATTCTGTGTGTGTTTTTTGTTCTGAGGTGAGTCTCTTGTAGACAGCATATTTTGGGGTTATGTATTCGTATCATATCCATTCATGTACCCTATGTCTTTTGATTGGAGCATTTAATTCATTTACATTTAAGGTTATTATTACATTTAAGGTACTTATTTATTGCCATTTTAATTCTTTTTCTTTTTAATCCTCACCAGAGGATATTTTTTCATTGTTTTTTTAGAGAGAGTGTAAGAGAGACAGAAAGATAGAGAGAAATATTGATGTAGAGAAACATGGATTGGTTGCCTCCTGCATGAGCCCCGGGCCAGGAAGAAGTCTGCAATCAAGGTACATGACCTTGACTAGAATTGAACCCAGCACCCTTTGGTCCTCAAGCCAATGGTCTATCCACTGAGCCAAACCAGGTAGAGCCATTTTAATTTTTTTAAAATATATTTTATTGATTTTTTACAGAGAGGAAGGGAGAGGGATAATTAAAAACATTGATGAGAAAGAAACATTGATCAGCTGCCTCCTGCACACCCCCCACTGGGGATGTGCCCACAACCAAGGTACATGCCCTTGACCATAATTGAACCTGGGACCCCTGAGTCTGCAGGCCGACACTCTATCCACTGAGGCAAACCAGTCAGGGCCCATTTTAATTTTTTATGCTTATGTTTCTCTCTCTATTTCTTCTTCACATTACAGCAGTCCTTTTAACATTTCTTGCAGTGCTGGTTTGGTGGTAACAAACTCCTTTAGCCTTTTTTTCTTTTTCCTTTTTTTGGTCTGGGAAGCTCTTTATCTCACCATCTACAGTAGGTCCTCGAGTTACGTAGGAGATCTGTTCCTATGGCGAGATATAACACGATTTTTGCCAAAAGTTGAAAGTCAGAACCCACCTACCTAAGCACCTAGGTCACTCACATGGAGCACATACACAGCAGTAATGAAGCGAAACAGTAAAAAAAAAAATAAATTAAAAGATAACAATTCATGATCTTTTCTTGTGGTAAATAAATAATAAAAAACATAAAGCACATACGCCAAAATGACAGAAGTATTCTTTTTTATAAATAAACTAGGGGCCCGGTGCACAAAAATTTGTGCACTCGGGGTGGAGGGAGTCCCTCAGCCCGGCCTGTGCCCTCTGACAGTCTGGGACCCCTCAGTGGATGTCCTATGATGGCCCCAGTCTGCCAGGCGCCTTTTGTGTGTGTGTGTGTGTGTGTGTGTGTGTGTGGCCACTGGGGACCTGCCCCCAGCCGCATCTGAG
>PVJC01051663.1:0-11378 GCA_004026665.1 Murina feae
GGGGGGGGCCCCCTCAGCCCTGCCTCCACCCTCTCATAATCCCGGACCCCTCAGGGGATGTCCAACTGCCAGTTTAGGCCCGATGCAGGATCAGGTCTAAACTAGCAGTTGGACATCCCTCTCATAATCTGGGACTGTTGTCTCCTAACCACTCACCTGCCTGCCTGATCACCCCTAACTGCTCTGTATGCCTGCCTCATTGCCTCTAACTGCTTACGCCTAATTGCCTCTACCTGCCTGCTTCATCGCCCCTAACCACTCACCTGCTTGCCTGATCATCCCTAACTGCCTCTGCCTTGGCCTCCATCACCACAGCTTCATCCAGAAGGACATCCAGTATATCGTTCCACTGTCTGGTCTAATTAGCATATTACCCTTTTATTATTATAGATACCTACCTTACTGGTGCCTGGAAAGCTAGTCTTAGCTAGCTTTGAGTGTGTTTAACACAGAATATTTGAGATCAGCTAAGCCAGCCCTTCATTTTACAAATAAATATCTAAGTCTCACAGAACTTTGGTGACATACAAGTTATTGGTGAACCAGGAGCAAAGCATAAATGACTGGATAATAGGACATCTTAAATGCCATTTTAATTCTAATGTATATAAACCTATGAAATCTCTTTACTTGGCTTGATTAATCTTTCTCTTATATGCTGCTTATAGCTTCAGAGATTCACTTTGGATTTGATTTTTTTCTTCGTATAATGAAAAAATTTCAAATATACAAAAAGACTAAAATAACAAGCACCCACATACCCATCACCTAATTTTAATACTAACATTTTGCCATTTTTGTCTTATCTATTTGTTTTTTACTTAAATATTTGAAAGTGAATAAGGCATAACATTCATCAACATTTTTTAAAACAATGTTTAAAAACTGTCTTAAAAAACTTCTTTTTCTCTTATTGGTAGATTGTATTTTGTGTTCAGAACTCCTAATATCACAATGTTTGCATTACATATATTTGACAAGAAACTTTTCTACAGAATATTTAAAGAACTCTTACAACTCAATAAGACAACCCATTTTTAAATGGGCAAAATAATTGAACCAATACTTCATATATGAAAATTTATAAATGGCCAAGAAGCTCAGGAAATGATGCCCAACATCAGTGACTGTTTCAACAGCTAAAGATCAGGGATGACTAAATCACATCAGGGATGACAAAATCACCAAAAGATACCACTTCCCATGCTCCAGGACTGCTGGAATTTAAGACTGACAGTATCAAGTGTTGGGAAAGATGTATATATTGCTAGTTGGAATGCAGTGATACAACTTGGAAAGCAATTTGGTCGTTTCTTATAAAGTTACCATATGTCCAGGCAAATTCCACTTGTATGCTTTTTCCCAAGAGAAATTGAAACATATGACCACGAAAAGACTTGTTCCCACAAACGTTCATAGCAGTTTTGTTCATAACCCCAAACCAGAAGTCACCTATGCTAGCTATCAAGTTACTGTCTCGCAGATTCGAATCCACCTTTTTTTGCCCTGCTTTGTGACACCAGAACTGGAGCCCGTAAGCAAGTCTTCTCTGCCCACTGACATAAGGTCAGGCTTTGTCAGATTGAGGATACTGCAGGAACACTACGAGGTGATATCAGCAGGAAGGCATTTCCCTTCTGGGTCCCAGTCCTTCTCCCATATTTTTACTCAGCCCAGAGACTAACGCTTGGTAGCACTGCCCTCCACAGCCCTCACTGGCCAGTTCCAGCTCAGTCTCAGGCCTTGTTCTCTCCCCGCCCCACCTCCCTCCCAAGCTATTACCAGAGATCAGTTCCAAGCTGCCCGTGTTACCTGGGAACCCTGGGCCCCTTACTGTCCAGGTCCAGCCTGTATCCTTTGGCAAGTTTCTTCATCACAGATAAGCAGGCTGTGCATTCCTGCGCCAGCCACACTATTTTCAAAGAGGTCTGCACCAAAGCCTGTGAGGGGCAGGGCATCCTCCCCTAAGTCCTTGGCTCCTTCAGAATTCACTTCCCTCATCCTACTTGCTAGTTCTAAATCCTCTTTTACCCCTTAAGTCATTAACCACCTTTCACTAATTACTGATTCTATTAAATGTTTCTGTTCAAATGAATGGTTTCTGTCTCCTGATATATAACCTAGATGTCCATCCCCACGTAAGTGCTTGTGCCCTAGAATACTACTCAGCAGTAAAGAAGAATGAACTTCTGATACATTCAACCGGGTGATGACTGTGTCAAAAAATATGCTGAACAAGAAGATGCTGGATGCGAAAGAGTCCATGGTGTGTTATTCCATTTATGTGAAGTTCCAGAGCAAGCAGAAAGCAGATCAGTGGCAGCCTGGGGCTGTGGAGGGGTAGGGAATAGACTACGAAAATGAACTCTCTGGAGTATGAAAAAATGTAATGTCTTAATTATGGTGGTGATATCCTAGGTACTCACATTTGTTAAAATCCATTCAATTACGTTTGTAGAATGGGTGCATTTTAATATCTGTAAATTATAGCTCAATGAAATCTACTTAGAAAGAAACAAAGCAAAAATTATGTCAATTTTTAATGGCATTTTATCTTTCAAAACTTTACAATTCCTAAAATTCTACTCATTTTGGTTGGTTGACAGAACTGATTCAAAGTCTTATTTTAAAAAGCTTGTTCCATCTTCATTTTATCAGACGGCATGTTTTGAGGCAGTTTGGTCTGTGTGCAAGGTCACACTGCCTGGGTTCAAATCTCTCTTCTTACCCACAAGACCATCTGCTTAATGTGACTAAGCTTCGAGCTCCTTATTTGTACAGTGGGGATCACAGTAGGGTCATTGTGAGGTTCAAAGGAGACAATGGAGATAATGTGCTCAGCATAGGGCCTGGCATACAGAAAGCATAGAATACAGGTGAGGTATTGTTTCTAGGAGCCAGGCATTGAGCTCACTAGTTTAACGTACAATACCTCATTATTTGACTTTTAGCAGAAACTATGGGACCAGAAAACCAGTGCTTGGATATTACTATAAATATTGAAATTCTTAATGAAAATTGCAAAAGGACCAGTGCTTCTTGGGTAGCACCTCAGAATACAGCAGGGCATAATCAATTATAATCAGACAGGGCCAGTGGGGCTATCAAACCCTAGCCCTGGACCCACTCAACACATTTTTTGCGGGAAACGAGTAAAATCAGATCCACCAGGGAGACTGTCAATGGACATGAGGAAACATACCTTGGAACCTCTAGTTGGAACCGGCAAAAATAAAAATGTTTTACGTCATTGTCGTGTGTGTGCCGCTCATAAACTACGCAGTGAAACGCGGTACATGTGCAAGTTTTGTAATGTACCCCTGCACAAAGGAAAGTGTTTCGAACGCTACCACACAGTGGCGGGAAAATGCGCGCTTACAAAGTGTCACTAAAGTGTGATAAACTGGGAAGTGGGGGTGAGGATAACCCAGAATTTGTGCTGGTTCCAATAAGCAGAGGTTATATTTAGCAGTCAAACTTGGCATCTAAGGTGGGCCACAATCTCTAGAAGGTATCTAGACATCCTCAAAAGGGGTCGTAAGATTTATTTGTTGCAAAAGGTGGCAGAAGAGAGGATCTAATGCAAGGAGCCTTCAGAAGGCTGGGCGAGGAGTCCGTCTCGGGAAATCATAGGAGTCACAGTTGGATTAAAATGTGAAGGGTTGTGCCTGGCCAGTGTGGCTCAGTGGTTGAGTGTTGACCCATGAACCAGGAGGTCACAGTTCGATTTCTGGTCAGGGCATATGCCAGGGTTGTGGGCTTGATCCCCAGTAGAGGGTGTGCAGGAGGCAATTGATCAATGATTCTCTTTCATTGATGTTTCTATCTCTCTCTCCCTCTCCCTTCCTCTCTCTGAAATTACTTTGTTTTTTAAGTGAAGAAGTGAATTGTGTCCTCCCAAAAGATATGTCCAAGACCTAGTTCCTGGCACTTGTGAATGTAAACTTATTTGGAAATGGGTCTTTGCTGATATAATAAAGTTAAATATCTCAATATGAGGTCCTCTAGGATGGGCCCTAAATCCAACCCTGGTGTCCTGATAAGAGAAAGAGAGATCTGAGATACAGAGACACACAGAGGGGAAGGTCATGAGAAAACACAGGCAGAGATTGGAGTGATGTTCCTACAAGCCAAGGATTGCCAAGAGTTGCCTGCAGACACCAGGCGCTAGGAGAGAGCCATGGAATAGAGTCTCCCTCACGGTCCCCAGAAGGAACCAACCCTGCGGACACCTGGATTTCGATCTTCTGGCCTCCAGAACTAAGAAAATACCTTTCTGTTCTTTTAAGCCACTAGGTCTGTAATAAGTTGTTGTCCCAGCCCTAGGAAACTGTCCAGGGCCTGGTCTGAGAAAGGAACTGCAGGCGTAGGTAGGTTATCAAAGTTGGACCCGATCATACGTAAGGCTGAGGGCTCATAAAAGGAGAGTGATGTTTGCATGTCAGATAGGACCCAGTTTCCGTAACCGAGGCACAATGACAAATTCTAACTAGGAAGCACAGGGACCAGATTTGGTAGAAGATCTAGATTTGAAGCAGGAAATGGGGCAAGGAGAGGCCTGGAAAAGCACATTCAGGTCATCTGTGTACGGGAAGGAGAAGCCCTAAAAAGGCCCACAACCTGAAACAGTGTGGTGTTGGGTTTTAAAAGGCCAAAAAGCCATTTCTTCTCTCTCTCCTAAGTGAGAGCCAGTTCAGAAGACAAGACACCAAGAGATGGGGAACAAAATACAGGCTCTGCTAATCAAGCTGATTAGAAGAGAGAAATTATTTCAGTGGACGTAACGATTTGCTGCATTACTCTATGTCCCTTCCACCTCCTCTCCCTCAGGCCAGGCCCAGCAAAGCACACAAAAAGGGATATTTGAGGCTGCAGAATATCCACATTTGTCTCATATTGCTGTCTCATGCAAGCTGCAGGTAAAAGGAAAACAGCTGAGTCTTCAATGCTTGCAAACTTCAACAAGAGCAGATCCACCCATGGAGAAATGAGGACCTTGAATGTCAGACTTTGCCATCCACAGTCAAGGAAGGAGTAAGGGGTGAAGGAGGGACCCCGAGTGCTGCAGTAGGGGAGGTGCCTCTGTACGGAAGCACGAGGCAGGAAGAACGGAAGTCCCTCCCGAAGACGCAGTGGTTTAATCTGAATCAATCCCCCCTTCCTTCATTGTGAAGCATATATGTTGTTTGACATCGGCCTTACTCCTTGCTCTAGGGCAGCGGTTCTCAACCTGTGGGTCGCGACCTCTTTGGCAGTCGAATGACCCTTTCACAGGGGTCGCCTAAGACCATCCTGCATCTCAGATATTTACATTACGATTCATAACAGTAGCAACATTACAGTTATGAAGTAGCAACGAAAATAATTTTATGGTTGGGGTCACCACATGAGGAACTGTTTTAAAGGGCCAGAAGGTTGAGAACCACTGCTCTAGGGTGAAGTTTGGGAAACTATGTCCCTTGTAAGAGTTACTGAGTTAGGGATGGACAGTGATCCTAGACTGGTCTAATTAGTGTGAGGCTCAGGAATTTTGTATTATGCTTGGAGGAAGAAACACCCTCTTCCTACACTGGATATAAACAAGGAAATATATGGTCCTGAGAATTGTTGGTAGCCCTAGAAGGAAAGTCCGGCCAAGAATGAAGTCAATATGTAGAACAGGACAGAGCCAAGAGAAACTCTAAAAAGCAGATTGTATCCTAGACTCTGGCTAAGTCACACAAGAAGCCTGCTGATATCTAGAATTTGTCAGTTAATGTGAGCCAATACATTCCATTTATTGTTTCAGCCAGCTGGAGTTCTCTTTTTTTACTTGATACTGGAAGTACACCTCTAGTTTAAGGAGGTTGATCTCTAAATTCTCTTCCATTTAACAAAATATATTCTAAATCTAAAAGGAAGGAAATATGTAATTCCATATTCAGAAAAATAATCCCAGAGCTATCTCTTTTTAAGGAGATGACATGCCACTAGGGCCTCAGGCAGCTAAGGCGGGCTCCCCTCCAGGAATCAGAGCCAAAGACTTCTGTAGAAGTCATTTTCCTGGTTGGCTGGGTCTCTTCTCACTAAACCAAGATCAGCAATGTAAGAATAGCTATTAAAATGCAACTTTTCTATAGGAATGTAGAACACTCAGACCCTTTGATTTGTCAGTTCTGCGTCTCAGAATCTCTTCTGGAAATATACAAGCGAGGGATATGTGTACAGTGATTTCCCTGAAACATTGTCCATGATAATTAAAAAGTGGTGACAATCTTATTTCTACCAAGAAGAAACAGCTATGTAAATTCTGGTATACCTATGCAATGCAATGGTAGGAATGAGGAGGCATTGATGGAAAAAAATGTATCTAATATAGTTAAACAGAAAAGTCAAGAAAGACCCTTGGCTCAGTGCATAGATCATCAAAAGGAAGGATCCTAGCCCTAACCAGTTTGGCTCAGTGGATAGAGCGTCAGCCTGCGGACTCAAGCGTCCCAGGTTCGATTCCGGCCAAGGGCATGTACCTTGGTTGCAGGCACATCCCCAGTTGGGAGTGTGCAGGAGGCAGCTTATCGATGTTTCTCTCTCATCGATGTTTCTAACTCTCTATCCCTCTCCCTTCCTCTCTGTAAAAAATCAATAAAATATATTTTTAAAAAGTCAAGAAAGAAAAACCTATAATATGATCCTATTGTTTGTGCTTAAAAAAAGTGTTATACATATGTTTGTGCTTAAAAATGAAAGGCTTTCACTTTTTATTTTTCATATTTCCGTATTTTAAAAAAATGTGTACATTGGGCATCTATTACTTTTTTTAATTCAAAGTTTTATTTTTTTTAAGTGTGCATTTTCCTGTGAGAAAAGATTATCAACTTTGTGAATCATGGTTGTTATATAAATATTATATAAATAACTCAAACTTGTGACTATTTTATTGACTTACTAGAGGCCCAGTGCACGAATTTGTGCACAGGTGAGGTCCCTCAGCCTGGCCAGCAATCAGGGCCTGGGCTAGGCCAGCTGGAGGTGGCAGTAGCAGGAGGGGTCTGGCCAACCGGGAGGGAGGGGGTCACATAGGAGGCCAAGCCTGGGGGAGGAGCTGCAGGAAGTTGGCTGTGGGAGCACACTGACCACCACGGGAAAGCTCCTGCATTGAGCGTCTGCTCCCTGGTGGTCAGTGGGCATCATAGAGAATGGTCAACCGGTCATACCAGTTGGTCATTTGGTCGTACCAGTCGCTTAGGCTTTTATATATATAGATTCTTGACATTAATTCAAATGACTATACATATATTAATATATGTGTATGTACACATACACACATGATCATTCATTATTTAACAATTCTTATTATGTTCCTGCTATATGCCAGGCAGTGTTCTAGGCATATGTCAGTGACTAAAAGTCCTATAGATAAGTTGTGCTGCATATTTATAGGCCCTACATAGTCTCAAAAATATAAGTAACTATAAATATTGAGATGGAGCCAAATATACATGTTTATGTATGTTTAATTTTCAATCATCAAAAACATTTAATTTGCCTATTCAGTGTTGAACTGATTTCATGTCATAAATTTGTAATCTTTTTCAATTTCATCCAAAAACCTTATGGTTGAAAGCACTGAGTTGGATAGCTAACTAAATAAAACTATCAATCTTGATCTAAGTATATTTTGTATGCAGCATCCTTTGTAAAAAAAAAAAAAAAAAAAAAAAAAAAATTTATTTCAGAGAGGAAGGGAGAGGAAGAAAGAGAAATAGAAAAGTCAATGATGAGAGAGAAGCATCGATCAACTGCCTCCTGCATGCCCCACATGCAGGTTCGAGCTCACAACCTGGCATGTGCCCTGACTGGGAATTGAACCATGTGTGACCTCCTGATTCATAGGTCAATGGTCAACCCTTCAACCACACTGGCTGGGCAATGCAGCATCTTTAGACCTTAGCCACTCAGCAGATTTTGAACCTGAATTCTCCGTTTTAGAAAATATCAGATTCCAACAATCTTTTAAAAATTTCTCTAACACCTCCTTTAAAGCACAGAAATCTTTCTCCTTTATTCTCTACCACCCTGATTCAGAGGCACTTGTCATTAGTCCTACACAAGTTCGTATTGCAGTGCTAATTAATTCAGGTATGCTAACCTCTTCTTCCCAGCTTGTGCAGCCCAGAGCTCCTGGAAGTCAGAATCTGTTTCCCTCTTCCTTTACATTCACACACCACGCGGCTTACTTTCTCAGAAAATTGATCGAGTAAACGAATCCCTCCACTTCCTCAACAAAGAGCTTTCATTTAAACTAAAAATAGAGCACAGGTCCTCTGTGCTTTTCAGGCATAATCAATAATACCATTCTTGAGGCAATTATTTTCAGTTTAGCCATTTAGGTGTTAATTCCATTATTAAATTAGGCTTGAACGCTTCAAAGGAAATTTTAGGATATTTATTCATCTTAGCTCGCTTCTAAGAAACTATCTCCCAAGTTTATATGATCATTCATTATTTAACAATTCTTATTGTGTGCTTGCAATATTCCTCTTTTTGGGGAGCAATTTCAGTTTACATAGTAATTTTTGGAATTCACTATGGAAAGTAACTTTCATGTTTTAGGGAAACTATGGACTCTTTCTTTTTTGTTTAAAGAATTCTTCTCCTATGACTATTTCCTTGAACTTTAGAGTATAACAATAATTAAAGTTAGTAAAAAAAAAAAAATGCTGGGAGAAAAGCCAATTTAATTGTACTATGCTGAATAATTGTTTCTAAATTCCAGCTTGCCCATTGTGATTTTTTGGGGGGAGGAGGGCAGGAAAAAAATTAATATCAGACTCCAACAATCTTCAAACAAGTAAAAATTATAATCTGGTGGGTGCCTATTTGAAGTAACAGAATCCAAGGCAACACAAGAGGCTTAAAGTTAGATGTGCATGTTATTAACTAAGTGTAGGAAAGAACATGATCTACTAGTGAAGAGCCAGGAGCATGGAACAGCCATGTTAAATTTATATGCTTCATACTCCCATTTATTCAAGGTTTGAAATGGATAAAATAACCATGACTCTGTATTTAGCTGCTCTGTCCTTAACTTTAGTTAAGTTTAACTCTTCATCACTTCACAAAATTGTTGACACTCTAGACTTATAAAACACCAAACTTCCTGTCTCAGTTCAGGCTGCCATAGCACTAGACCATAGACTGGGTGGCTTAAACAATAGAATGTACTTCTCCCATTTCTGAAGGCTGAAAATTCTATGACTAAGGGGCCACAGATGGGGTGTCAGTGAGGGCTCTCTTCCTGGTTTGCAGCCAGCCAACCTCTTCTTATGTCCTCACATAGGATACAGGGGAGGAAGCAGTGAAAAAAATATTAATAGATACAGTATGTCTCCCCAAAATGTGTACACACTTTAACAGCTGACAGCTATAGATACTATTACATTATGAAAAGAAAATGTATTTTAATAAGCACTATATTCTAAGTGTGTATACATTTTTTTCCAGACACCCTGTATATATATAATTTATAGCTAGAAATGTTAAATATGGTAGGACCCTTTTTTCAACATTGTTGGGTAAAAAGTGAATTCTGGAGACTCCTCTAAGGCAAATATGGCCAGATTATAATAAAGAACTAAGCCAATAACAGAATTAAGGTCTTACGCCTCACCCCCAAAAAAATAAATTACTAAAAATGGAAAGCTTGCTAAGTTAATATCTGAATTAGACACTAAAATGTCTGTCTTATCTAGAAATGTACTTTCAAATGTTACCATTAACTACAAGCAGGCAGTAGCTACACAAAGGTAGCAATTAATGTGACAGCAGTTGAGTGCTGAGACCAAATCAGGGGTAATTATTTACTCTCATTGCTATAATTAGAAATACATGAGGCACACAGAAGCTACTATAAAGGAGGTTACAGATAAATACACACTACCATTTATATTCATCTTGAAATGTACAATTTCACAAAATCCTTTTAAGAAACCAAACAGCCTTGGTTGGTGTGTCACTGGTTAGAGCATCAGCCCTCGCATGGAAAGGTCTCGGGTTCAATTTCCGGTCAAGGACATGTACCTGTGGTGCAAGTTTGATTCCCCAGCCCTGGTCAGGATGTCTGTGAGAGGCAACCAATAGATGTCTCTCTCTCTCTCTCTCTCTCTCTCTCTCTCTCTCTCTCTCCTTCCCATCCACTCTCTCTAAAAAATAATATCAATGGAAAAAAATCCTCAGGTGAGGATTAACAAAAACAAAACAACAACAAAAAAAACCTAAAGCAAATGAAATATAAAAAAAACAATTTACAGGATTGTATCCTGTGTATACTTTTCTGAACAGCAGCCATAGTCTCCAAACATTGGATAAATATTGAACTGTTTTCTTAAACTTTTGTTATGAAAATTTTCAAACATACAGAAAGCAGAAAGAATAGATTAATGAGTACACATGCATCTGTTACCTAGATTCAACATTTAGCAACGTATGGCCAATCTTGTTTCACTTATAACTCGACTAGAGGACTGGTGCACAAAATTCATGCACAGGTAGCGTTTCTAGGCCCTAACAGCCATCAGGGCTGATCAGGGCCTTCCCACTGCTGGCTGGGGCCTTCCTTTGTTCTGTGCCACCCCCTGGTGGTCAGAGCCTGTCTAGCAAACAATCAAATTCCCAGTCTCCCAGTTGAACTCCTGAGGGGACACTTTGCATTTTAGCCTTTTATATAGAGAGATTGTCTCCACCCCTCCTTTACACTAGATTATTTAAAATAAACCATCAGATATTATAACATATCATTTCACCAGAAAAATATTGTAGTTTAACTATTTCCATGTACTGTTTTGTATTGAAAGTATGTTAAGTGGACACGGGAAACTGGGGGTTAGGGAGGAGGGGGGGAAGGGCAAGGGGAAAAAATGGAGATCTATCTATCATCTGTTGTAATACTTATCTATCACTTGTTGTAATACTTTAAGCAATGAAATAAAAAAAATTAAAAAAAAAGAAAGTATGTTAAAATGAATATAACTTTTAAAAATCCTTACCCAAGAATACTAGTATGTTTGTTTTTTTGTTGTTGTTGATTTTAGAGAAAGAGGAAGGGTGGGGGGAGAGAGAGAGAAAAACATTGATTAGCTGCCTCCTTCCTGTAGGCACCCCGACTGGGAATTGAACCCACAACCCTTCGGTGTACAGGGTGACACTCCAACCAATTGAGCCACATCAGCCAAGGCTAAAATGAATGTAACTTATAAATCACATTCCCGTATTTGATACATTGATTGATTGACTGATTGTGTCCAAGGACTAGAAATGAAGCAACTTAATTGTTTGCAAGATAAGAAACAAACAAAACTGAAATCCAACCTCTCTGCATTTGAAAATAATTTCTCTGCATC
>PVJC01051664.1:0-11393 GCA_004026665.1 Murina feae
ACCCCTCGGGGGATGTCCACCTGCTGGCGTGCCTGACCAGGCTGGGTGAGGGGCTTTAAGGCTGCCCACAGCTCCCATTGACCCAACGTCCCAGCAAGGCTGGCTGGACGCAGGTTGCTGGAGTTTGTTTATCTCTTATAATTGATACACTGTTCCTTTAAGCCGGCTAACGAACCCTCCTCTCTGCTTCACCTCGCAGCGTCTATAATGACACAATGTTTCTTAGTGGTGAGGCCCCGGCTGCTCTTTCCTTCAGCTCCCGAGGATTCTATGATTGTTATATTGTTTCAAAGGTGTGTTTCGCTAGAGCCAGTTTAATCGGAGCTGAGCTGAGCGGGCGCAGCTTCACTTTCGCTCCTGCTGCAATGGAAACGGCCGTTTACTCAGGTCCGTGAGTGGCGGCTGCCATGTTGGCTGGGCTAATTTGCATACAGCTGCTCTGATTGACTGGTGGGCATGGCTTACCTGTCTCGGAGAAACGGTTAATTTTACTATTTTGCTTTTATTAGTTTAGATTTCTAGAGATTATTATCATTGCTTTAAGATAGCAAAAAAGTAGTTGGAAAGAACAAGATCAGAACATTTCTATAGTAACCTGACAGAAATCCAACCATTCCTTTAGTAAGAACCTACTATGTGCCTGGTACTGTACCAGCATTGACCATTTAGTGGCAAAGGATAACAATAGCTAACACGAATGTGGAGCTTGCTGGGAGTCTGGCTCTTTTCTACATGCTTTATGTATCCAACTCACTTAATCCTTATAAAACTCCATGAGGTAGTTACGATTACTGTTGTTCCATTTAATGGATGAGGACTCTCAAGCTCAGAGGGGCTAATATGTCATAGCCAATAAGTGTGGAGCTGTGACAAAAGTACAGATAGTCTTGGCCCGAGAGTCTAAGGAATTGACCACTGTGTCAATACCCATCTTTAAACAAGAAGCAATGGTCTCTGTCCTCATGGCAAACATACACATGAAACCAAACCCAAACTTAAATATACAGTAAGTGCTAAGGAAGAAGAGACTAACATGATGACTTACTTAGATGGGGACGGAGCAGTCAGCAAAGGCTGGGGTGTGGGTGACGCAAAGGGCATGGGATAGCCGGTGAAGAAGCAGCGCCTGGAAGGGTGGTCCCAATGGCTTCATTCCCCTGCAGGAGTCTGAGAACTTTTGCAGGACGAGCTGAGCAATGGATTTAATTTGAAGGATATTGGGGATTCAACATTTTGGTGTTTTTTTAAAAATATATTTTATTGATTTTTTACAGAGAGGAAGGGAGAGGTATAGAGAGTTAGAAACATTGATGAGAGAGAAACATCAATCAGCTGCCTCCTGCACACCCCTCACCGGGGACGTGCCCACAACCAAGGTACATGCCTTTGACCGGAATCGAACCTGGGACCCTTCACTCTGCAGGCTGATGCTCTATCCACTGAGCCAAACCAGCTAGGGCTCAACATTTTGTTTTTATGTAGTGTTTTCCCTATACATGTTTGATTTGCAGTTGTCTTTTTTTTTTTTTTTAAATTATAGCTAATCTTTCTGCACATAGGACTTCCTCAAACTTCTGTGGTCATGGGCCATGGTTGCTGAGTTTGATTCTGGACTGAGTCTCTGGCAGACAACCCCTCACGCCCAAACCTAGAATTTCAGGGTGATTCTCAGAAGATTGCAGGGACATAGTGATGAGGATGGTGGGGGAACACAGGTACAGATAAGGAAACTCAGGTTCAGAAAGTTGTTTTTGCCATAAATAGCAGGGCCCTGCATGGTCCATGGTCAGGTTTGTGATTGGATCTGAATAGTGTGGTATAAGTTGGCAGTGTCCATACTTAGTTTACCACATGTGTGTGGTCTAGGATTGTGCTGTCCAATAGGGCGGCCACTAGCCACATGTGGATTTTTAAAAAATATATTTTATTGATCCTTCACAGAGAGGAAGAGAGAGGGATAGAGAGTTAGAAACATCGATGAGAGAGAAGCATCAATCAGCTGCCTTCTGCACACCTCCCACTAGGGATGTGCCCGCATCCAAGGTACATGCCCTTGACTGGAATCGAACCTGGGACCCTTGAGTCTGCAGGCCGACGCTCTATCCACTGAGCCAAACCGGTCAGGGCCACATGTGGATTTTTGACTTTAAGTAAAATTAATTGTCATTAAAAATTAAGCTCATCAGTCACACAAGCCACACTTTCGATGCCCATAGCTATTTGTGGCTCGTGGCTACTTCACTGGACAATACAGATTTATAGAACAGCTCCATCATCACAGAAAGTTCTGGACAGCGCCAGTCTAGAAATTTCTTAATTTGGCCTTTTAAATGGTGGGAGAGTTCCACACAGAGCTGTTTGTGGGCAGATAATTTTATCATCCAGCTTCTCATGACTTTCATCCAGAGCCTATAAAATCCCAATTTTGTGAGTTTGTTTTATTGTTTGGAGACTGACCTTTCCTAAAGGGCAGAAACCGTGTTCTTCCTCTATTTCTGTGAGGCCTTCAGTCACTGAGCTGAGCAAACACTTGGCGGTGCCAATTGCAACAGCTCACCAAGCGCTGTCCAAGCCAAATTACTGTCACGTATGTCTTTAATGCACAATCTGCAGCTGGTGTTTCATAGTGTATAGCAGAGGAGTCCAGTGTCTCTTTCTTTTTTAAAAATATGTTTTTAGTTATTTTAGAGAGAAGGGAAGGGAGAGGAATAGAGAGATAGAAACATCGGTTGGCTGCCTCCTGCAGTCTCCTACTGGGGATCAAGCTTGAAACCCAGGCATGTGCCCTGACCGGCAATAAAACTCTTGGTTCAGCCCTGACCGGTTTGGCTCAGTGGAGAGAGCATCGGCCTGCAGACTGAAGGGTCCCAGGTTCGATTCTGGTCGGGGCATGTGCCTTGTTTGTGGGCACATCCCCAGTATGAGGTGTGTAGGAGGCAGCTGATTGATGTTTCTCTCTCATCTATGTTTCTAGCTCTCTATCCCTCTTGGTTCATAGGTCGACGCTCAACCACTGAGCCATCCTGGCTATTACAGCATTTCTTGACATACTTTGAAGTACAAAAAGTTACGCTTTCAGTGTAAGGATGGTTAAGTAGATGCTGCATCTCTTCTGGCTCTGGTGCCAAATATATGTGGACAAACGTATGCTCCCCTAGTTAATTAATTAGGTTAATTATTAATTGGGGACCAGGGAGAAGTGAAGTGAGGGAAGAGACTGGCTTCAAGCTTAGTTCTTGTACGTCCATTTATTCATCCTACAACCTGCCAAACACTGCACTAGGCACCAGAGAATAATAAAGAGATGAAAACAAGGAAGTCTCTGCCCCAGAAGAACTTACAGGCATGTGGAGTTTTGTTCCATGTCGTCAGTGCAGTGACAGAAACATCACAGGGACTTATGGGGGCACAAAGGAAGGGCCACACACTCAGCTCTCGGAGGTCAGGGAAGCCTTCCCAGAAAAGTGATTCCCTGCCCACAGCAACAGGAGCTTCAGGAGCAGGGAGCTCTCCCAGGAAGGGTGTCCATCTAGGAATCTGAGTGAGCATAGAGTTTTCTAGAGAAGCAAGGAGAGCTGTGTAGTTAGTGTGGGTTCGGCTCTATTTACTCAGGTAATTGATCCAAACTGATGGCAAGATGAGCTAGATTACACTCATTATTCTTATTCTGAATTTGAGCCAGAGTGGATGAGTTTCAGAACACAGTCATATGTGAGTCGGAGTTAGTCGAGTGCCAAAGAATGAGGGAGATTCTAAAAACAGCTTTCACCAACTGTTGCCATGATTCTACTGTGGATATTTGGCATGCCTCAGGAGAACTGCCCGAGGCTTTGGGCTATAGTGAGAAATGACCATGGAGAGTGTGGGCAAAGGGTTGAGCCAGCTGACCTGGAGGTCCGAGTCTGGGGGAAAGGAGTGAGGAAAAGTACAACAGACAGAGAGATGAGGCCTGGAACCTGCCTTAAGAACATTCTTATTTGCCAATACTGTTACGACTCTGTGCAAGAGGGACAGACGTTTCCAGCCCGTTCCATCCGAGACAAGGATCTTGGTTTTAAACATTGTATCTGCGGTCGTGGCACTTTGAGGCTGTCTCTCTTCCCCCTTGATAAGCAGGAGGTCTTCCCTAGGATTGAGTTAAACTGATTTCGCTTAGACCATGGCTGGTCTATACTCTTGGTTTGCTGAAATCTGACTGTAACCTACCTATTTGGTCTGTTGTCCCCCAATTCCTTTTAAGTAGCTTTTCCTCATATCAGACAAGGGGCACATACTCTTCATATCCATCTTCTTGCCTTTTCAATTTCTAACTTGCCTTCTCCCTTTCATTTCTCTCAGCTGCACTGCTTTTTCCTTCCTTTAACAAATGTACCCATTGTTCCCATTGTCCAAGACCCCGCTTAAGCCTCACACAGTCTGTGAAACCTCCCTACCTACTGTCGCTCAGTCTGATTTATTTCCTTTTTTTTTTTTTGATTTTCATATTTATAGACCAAATCCTGCTGTTTAACTGTGCTGAGGGAGAAATCATTTAGAGACCACCTAACGTCTCCATCTTGACCCATCATCATCTGACTTTCTTCTCTTGGAGGAAGACGTTGCCTTCTAAACATTTTTTAATTGAAAAGACAAATATAACAACAACACTAAAGGACAGAATGCTCACAACCCTGAAACAGGCTAGTACGGGAATAAATACAGCCGAACCCACACTAGTAAGCCAGGACAAGCAGAACAGGGAAACTGAGGCAGATAGTTAGGCAGCAGTTTGCAGCCACCTGGTACCGCCTCTCTTCCCTAAACCAGGGACACGTAAGAGTACTAAGTGTAATAAGTGGCTAGCACTTCTGCTCTCTAACGACAGGGTAAATAGCTTACACCACCCACTCAGGGAGACGGAAACAGAAATCCAATGAGTGCCATTTGCCAACCACACGCAAGGACAGATAAAGTTAAGAGAATAAATCTCATTTTAGGACACCAGCATAAAGCTGATGACTATTCTGTTGATCCTCCCCTAAGACCTTCCCTAAACACCCAGCCTTTAAAATCCCTCTAAAATGAAGGTCCCAGGGCACACACTCTCTCTCCCAAGAACATGCGTGCATGTGTGCACCTCCCCCCACTTCTTTCCTCACAGGCATGTATCTCCTAAACTCTAAGGGGCCTCCCTCCCACACCTGCAACCAGGGCAGTGGCAGTTCCTTTCAGGCAAACCCCTGAACCTGTCTCCAGGCCCCCTTTCCTCTGACTTCTCAGTGAGCCAGAGCAGACCATCTAGGCTCATTTGCCCTGACCCTATTGTTTCATTCTCCCCAACTTTTTTTTTAAATTTATTGATTTTTTACAGGAAGGACGGGAGAGGGATAGAGAATGAGAAACATCAATGAGAGAGAATCATTGATCAGCTGCCTCCTGCACACCTCCTACTGGGGATGTGCCCGCAACCAAGGTACATGCCCTTGACCGGAATCGAACCTGGGACCTTTCAGTCTACAGGCCGATGCTCTATCCACTGAGCCAAACCAGTTAGGACCTCCCCAGCTTTTAATAAACATCCTCTAAAATTCACCTGGACTCGTGCTGTGAAATTTTCCTGCATGAAGTCAAGAACCCACACACTACCGGCCGGCTCTAGGCAGACCCATTCAGGGCCAGGTCCCCCTTCCGGTAGCAATCCCATTTTAAAGTATTGCACAATTCCTTTCCAGTCATACATAATTGTTTTATATCAGCTCATAAACCATTTTATATTTAGTTTTTGTCCCCCATTATAACCCAAACACGCCCTGTGTTTTTTCACAATTACTGTAACAGGAGCATAACATTCTCTCTTGTGACTGTAATGTAATGTCATTAAGCCACTCTCCCAACACTGGACATTGTGTTGCTGGCTCTGGCTTTTCAAAAGAATTACATGTTACTCTCGATCCCAGCTCCTCTTAGCTCCGAGAATTTATTCTAACTATTATCCCTCCCTTGCCTTTCAGTCTTTCATTGTCTTCAGACACCCTCTCGTCTGTCTGAAGGGATTTTTAGTCTTTCTGTCCTAAAACATATCTCAACCTTGCCCGGCACCATTCTCTGTAGCCTCCATTATTTCCCCATCAGCTCATTCTTTTCCTCATGTTATTTGCCTCTCCCTACCTCCCCCATTTCAACAGAAAGTCTCTATTTAATGACTACATATCGAGTCCAAAGAGATTTCCCACCCGTCCTCCTTGTTTCTGACACTGACCAGTCCCTTGTGAAACTTCCCTCCCGAGCCTTTGGGGTCACCATGTTTTGCTTGTGCTCCTGAGCTTTCTCTTCCTCTTTTATCGACTCCTCTTCAGCTTTTCCAAAATGAAGGTCTTTCTCAAGGGCCTGTCCTCAGCCTTTTCCTCCTCTCCTCCCTTCCCAGGCACAGTCATTCTCATAGCTTAAGCTAATAACTCTGTGTGAATGATTTCCAGATCTGTATTTTTAGCCCGACCTGTCTCATCTCCCCAGCCTGAGCCTCACCTCCACCGCCCACTGCCGCATTCGCATTGTTCCCTGGTGCTGGCCCATCTCCTCACAGCCACCGTGTTCAGTACCCAAATGCTTCTTTCCTCCCAACCCGGCCTCTCCAGCTGAGTTCCCTTTAACTTTGCATATGTGGCCTCAAAACCTCCGAATAACTTTTTATTCTTGTCTCTACTAATATTTCACCGGTTGGTTTAACATCTGGAATGTGTCTCTTCCATTTTCAAACCCACAGATTGTTTGTATTCATTCATTCCTCACTCGAGGACATGTTTTTATTGATTTTAGAGAGAGAGGAAGGGAGGGAGAGTAACATTGATAGGTTGCCTCCCATATGCACCCTGATCGTGGTTGAACCTGAAATTCAGGTATGTGTCCCAATCAGGAATCAAACCTGAAACCTTTTGGTGTACGGAATGATGCTCCACCCAACTGAGCCACCTGGCCAGGGCCGCACAGTTTTTATTTTTATTTATTATTATTATTTTTGGTTAGTCTTCACCTGAGGATATTTTGTCCATTGGTTATTTATTTATTATTTATTTTAAATTTTTATCTTTTTAAAACATATATCTTATTGATGTTTTACAGAGAGGAAGGGAGAGGAATAGAGAGTTAGAAACATTGATGAGAGAGAAACATCTATCAGCTGCCTCCTGCACACCCCTACTGGGGATGTGCCCACAACCAAGGTACATGCCTCCGACTGGAATCGAACCCAGGACCCTTCAGTCCACAGCCTGACTGTCCATCCACTGAGCCAAACTGGCCAGGGCTGTCCATTGGTTTTTTTTAGAGAGAGTGGAAGGGAGGGAGAGATACACACAGAGAGAAACATGGATGTGAGAGAGACACATCGATTGGTGCCTCCAGCACACAACCTGATCGGCTGGGGATTGAGCGTGCAACCAAGGTAGGTGCCCTTCACCTGAAGTGAACCGGGGACACTACAGTCCACAGGCTGACACTTTATCCACTGAGCCAGATCAGCCAGGGTTCTGAAGTTTTATTAAAAAAAAATTAAATATAAAGTTTATATGTTCTTGGGTTAAAAATTCAAGTGATATCAGTGTATTAATCAGATGTAATAGTATGATAATCAGGTGTATTAATACATAGGGCAAGCACATCAAACTCAAAGGCTAACATGGGCCAAATAAACAAGGTTTAAGTTTTTGTGGGCTTCAATTTTCATAAAAACGTAGGTTTAATTTGATAGACACATGCTAAATACAAAGGGCTAAAATAAATGAGTAATTGTTAACATAAAATAATAGAACATTTTAATAAAAATAATATTTTTTCTTGAACATTAACTTACCAGACACTAACTGCACAAATTAATAAGCATAACGCAAATAAACCTATTTTTCTTGTTCTCCGAAAGCAAAATAGTTCCTGTTGTGCACACCAAAACAAGTCAGTCCAGGATGACATGGCCATTGGTTGCTAAATTATTCGCTCCTGGTATTAGTGGAGAGAAATGGTGTGCCTGCATGTAAGGCACGTAAGGGAAATGAATGCAGCACGATGATAGTAATCAGTCAGCAAATGTTGTAGTTCGTTATTAATAATTATGTATAACAGGATATTGTAAACAGTTATGAAATTTTTATTAAAACATTTCCTACATACCATTATATTGGCTGGGCCCCAAAAATATTCACTGTGGGCTGCCGAGTTTGACATGCTTGATATAGGGCAAAAAATGAATATTCCTCTTCATAAAAGTGAACATTTCTCTTCATATATTTACTTTACAAATTTTCTCCACACACTATTTCTTTTCCCAGTGGATAAACTAACTGTGGTATATCCATTCAATGGAATACTACTTAGCAGTAGAAAGGAACAAGTTATTGATACATGCAACAACTTGGGTGAATCTCAAAGACACTGTGCTAAGTAAAAGAAACCAGACACAAAGGGCTATGTACTGTATGATTCCATTTGTATGAAACTAGGACAGACAAAGCTATAAAAACAGAAATCAGACCAGTGGTGGCCAAATATTAGAAGAGGGGCAAGGGCTAGACTGCAAGCTGGCACAAGGGAACTTTTTAGGCAAAAAACAAAGTTCTATATCTTGAATATGGTGGTGGTTACAGGACTTCACACATTTATCAAAACTCATTGAACTGTACACTTTAAAAATAAATTTTATCTTATTGAATTACTGAATTGAATCTGCCTACTGTTGTGAGCCTGACTTAAAAAAAAAAAAAGAGGAAAGAAGCAAAAGTAAAACTATACACACACACACACACACACACACACACACACACACACACACACACTAGGGGCCCGATGCACGAAATTCGTGCACGGCTAGGTGGGGGAGGGGGAAGGCAGACTGGGAGGTCCCTCAGCTGGACCTGCACCCTATCCAATTTGGGGTCCTTCAGGAGATGTGCTACTCATGGCTTAGGTCCACTCCATGTGGTTCTCTGCTCTCTGCCAGGCCTGTCTGCTCCACACCACAGGGATGGGCAAGCAGGCCCTGCTGGGTGCTTCCTGTGGGGTCCCCGATGGCTGGCTCGCACCCCATGCCCCTCCTCCTCAGCCCCCACCCTAGCCGAGGGCAGTTGGAGGCTCCCCAATGGTTCTGGCTCACCATGCCCCCTGGTCCCATCATCTGCAGCCACTGCCTCAGCTGAGGCCTGGCCCGGGCAGTGGCTGGGGGGTCCCCAAGCCTCTGGCTCGCCGTGCCCACTCCACTGGTCCTGGTGGCTGGGGGCTCCCCGATGCCTCTGCTCACCGTGCCCCCTCGTCCCGTCTTCCACATCCACTGCCTCAGCCAAGTCCTGGCCTGGGCGGTGGCTGGGCGGTCCCCGATGCCTCTGGCTCGCCAGCCCCCTCGTTCTGTCTTCCCCAGCCACTGCCCCAGCTGAGGCTTGCCAGGGCGGTGCCTGGGGGCTCCCCGATACCTCTGGCTCTCTAGCCTCCTGGTCCTGTCCTCTGCAGCTGCTGCCCAGGCCAAGGCCAGGCCGAGGCAGTGGCTGGGGGAGGTCCCTGATGCCTCTGCATCCCCACGCCCCCGGGTTCCGTGGTCTGCAGCCAATGCCCCAGCCTAAGCCCGGCCACCACTGCGCCCCCTAATCGTGTTTTCCACAACAACCGCCTCAGCCAAGGCCCAGCCTAGGCACTGGCTGGGGGTCCCCATTCCTCTGCTCACCGCACCCCCTCCTCCCATCTTCCTCAGTCACTGCCACAGCCTAGGCCTGGCCCGGGGCTGTGGCTGGAGGGTCGCTGATACATCCGGCTCACCACGCCCCCTCATCCTGTCTTCTGCAGCCACTGCCCCAGCCGAGGCTGGGGGGTCCCTGATACTTCTGGCTTGCCCTGCCCCCTTGTCCTGTCTTCCGCCAGGCCCGGCCTAGGTGCTGGCTGGGGATCCCAGATGCCTCTGCTCTCCGGGCCCCCTCATCCCGACTTCCTCAGCCACTGCCTCAGCCTAGGCCTGGTCGGGGTGGTGACTGGGGGGTCCCAGATGCCTCTGCTCTCTGTGCCCCCTCATCCCGTCTTCCACAGCCACTGCCCCAGCCTAGGCCTGGCTGGAGGGTCCCAGATGCCTCTGCTCACTGTGCCCCCTGGTCCTGGTGTCTCGTGGCCCCCTGGTCCTGTCTTCCACACTGCTTCCCCAGCCGCCTCCAACCGCCTGGGCTGCACCTGGCCGTGCCAGGCTGCCTGAGCCGCTGCTGTCTCCGTGACTGCCAGCCGCCATCTTGGCTGGGTCAATTTGCATGCAGCCACTCTGATTGGCTGGTGGGCGTGGCTTACCCCATCCCAAAGAAGCGGTTAATTTTACTATTTCGCTTTTATTAGTTCAGATATATACACCTAATATGCAAATTGTCCCCTTGGGAGTTTGACCAGGAGACCAGGAGCTTGATCCCTCGCTATGAGGTGCACAGAACATACCAGGGGGCAGCACGGAACAAAGGAAGGCCCTAACTGGCAGCTGGAAGACTCTCATCAACCCTGATCGCAGGCCAGGCCTAGGGACCCTCCCCGTGCATGAATTTTGTGCACCGGGCTTCTAGTAGATATATATATTTTCAAGTGGAATTTTCTGCACCATATGGTGTGCCGATTTTAAATTTCAACATAAGGCCAAATTGTCCTCTAAAATGGCTATACCAATTTATACCTCTACCAGTACAATAGAAGAATGCCTATTTCCCCACACTCTGGCACAAATGGATATTATCAATTTTTAAAAAGTTCTGTCTGTTTGATAGTGAAAAATGTTACTTCAGGCACTCACTGTTAAATTGGTCTCTATACTTGCAGTCTTTTTTCTCTCCAAATCACCTTATATATTGTTAATAGAGTAATCCTTCTTGTGCTTAGTTCTAATAATATCTAATATAATAAAAGAGAAACATGCAAATTTGACCGTTACCACCAGCCAATTAGAGCGGCTGTATGCAAATTAACCCAGCCAAGATGGAGGCTGGCAGGGTGGCTCTGCACTGGGAGCCTCCACAGCCGGCATAGCTGTGCCAGGTGTGTCAGCTCAGTGGGAGGGGGGGTCTGGCCTGGGGCCTCCTCAGGGCGTCCAGGAGCAGCTGTCCTGGGTCTGCTGCCTAGCTCCGCCCCCAGGAGCCTCCGAGGGGTATCCAGGAGCGCCTGTCCCGGGTCTACTGCCTGGCTCCACCCCCTGGGGGCCTCCCCAGGCATGCAGGAGCAGGAGGCCTCTGCAGGGTGTGCAGGAGCAGCCGTCCTGGGTCTGCTGCCTGGCTTTGCCCCCCCGGGGGCCTCTGCGGGACATCCAGGAACGCCTGTCCTGGGTCTGCTGCCTGGCTCTGCCCTGGGGGCCCCACAGGGTGTCCAGGAACACCCGTCCAGGGTCCGCTACCTTCATCCGCCCCCCAGGGGCCTCC
>PVJC01051665.1:0-11446 GCA_004026665.1 Murina feae
GTAAGACTTTTGCTCTGAACCAGGGATTGGCAAACTATAAACCACAGGCAAATCCAGCTCGCTGTCTGTCTTTGTAAAGCAAGTTTTATCGGGACACAGCCATACTCACTTAGGTACATTTGTGCGTGGCTGCTTCCATGCTGCAGAGGCAGAGCTGAGTAGCTGAGACCGAACCTGTACAGCCCAGAAACCCAAAGGCTGCCCAAGACCCTTGTTTCACCACTGCATCCATATCACTGAGCGCAGCCCATGGCAAGCCCTTGAAAAAGTACTTGTTCATCTTAATCTCTCTTCCTTTCTTCCTTTCTCTCTCTCTCTCTCTCTCTCTCTCTCTCTCTCTCTCTCAAGCCCTTGAAAAAGTACTTGTTCATCTTAATCTCTCTTCCTTTCTTCCTTTCTCTCTCTCTCTCTCTCTCTCTCTCTCTCTCTCTCTCTCTCTCTCTCTCTCTCTCTCTCTCTCTCTCTCTCTCCCTCCCTCCCTCCCTCCCTCCCTCCCTCCCTCCCTCCCTCCCTCCCTCTAAAACATATGCCAAGATTCTCTTTCTTGGCTTAGCGCTCTGGTTCAATAGAATCCTTTCAGTGAGGTCTTGGGCACAGGGCACTGGGTGGAATGTCTCTCCAGCTTCAGGACACTCAGAAAAACGGGGCTCATTTCCCCTTTCCGCAGGTGAGTAGCTGTGAGTGAAGGTTGTGCTCTGCTTTTGCAACAAGCAGTGGTCCTCTGGGAGACTTGGCATCCTCCATTTAATTACCAGTGACACAGCCAGATTATTTCCCTGGGCGTTATCCCATCTCAGCTGGGAATGCCACTCACCATGGAGGATGGGGCATGGTCTCTGCTACCACCACAACCCACTCCACCGTCAAGAAAATAAGTCAATGAAAGAAAAATATCACATGACATCACTCATTTATGGACAATAAAGACCATTATAAACTGATGAACAAAAGTAGATACAGAAGCAGAGCAGCATCAAACAGACTGTCAAACTACAGCAGGAAGGCCAGGGAGGATGGGGGGAGGGGGGGCCCATTAAGAGATCAATCAAAGGACTTCTGTGCATGCATATAAGCATAACTAATGGATACAAAACACTGGGGGTAGGGGAGGCCAGGGGAAGGTCAAGGGGGGAAAAAGGAGACATATGCACTACTCCTTGTAATATTTTGAGCAATATATATAATTAGCCCTTTAAAAAAAAGAAAATAAAGAGAAACCTTATTCTCAGTTTTCCTCTTTTCCTCTCACCCGATCTCATTTTCTCAAATAAATGTTTAGGTACATTTGGCTCCAGGTTACCTCAAAACTATGAGCCCTTCGTTTTCAGCCTGTGGATAGATACCGAGGAAACAGTGGGAATTTACAAGGTGTTACCCCTGCTTCAGGTCTTCCCAAGCCTTGTGGGGGATGCAAGACCACAGTGGGTTGGGAATAAGACCAAGAGCAGAGCCTTTGGGTAAGAAACCGGAGAGAATCATGAGTTACAACCTTCTAAGGCCACTCTCCTTGGAGGTCAAACAGCCCCTGTGAAAGCAAGGCGGGACTTGATTTCTATTAATCCCTCCAGAGGCAGGGGCCCAGACCTCATTCTTGGAATGTTCCCAGATGCTTGTTCTACAAGCGATGCCGCTGGCTCTTGAGCAGTGTCAGTTCTTCTGCAGCATCATTTGGTTTCCACACAACAGGCCCAATTTCCTCGTCTCTTGTCTACTTCCCCAGTGGTGCTCAGGGACAAGTCAGGGGGCGTGGAATTGGGCGACACCGCCAAGTCCGTTGAATGCAACTCATCTCCAGGCTTCGTAGTTCTAGGACCATGGAACTTTAGGGCCATGCTCATTCCCTAGGAGGAAACAAAGGCCCAGCGAGGGGAAGGCACTCATGTGACTGTTTTCCAACAGCCCGTTCATCTCCCCTGAATCGCTAATAAATCTAACGCATCTAGGAAAAAACTCTTGGTTCCTCTCCATTTCCCGAACTCCTTCCTCCCATGTAAATAGACAGCTCAGCATCCACCTGCGCAGGTGCTCCAGCCACAGCCTGATTCCTCTCTTCATCCTGATTCCTCTGATTCCTCTCTTCACTCTGATTCCTCTCTTCATCCAGGCCTCACACCCAGGCCATCAGCAACCTGGCCACCTCTGCCTCTAGAATCCTCCCATTTCTCCCCATCTTCACCATCATTCCTCTAAACCCAGGCACCATTTCCATTCACTGGGAATGCCTATGGTACCACTAAGAAAAATTAAAATGAAAACAACTCATTATTCTCTCTGATTGTACTCTGGATGCCTTCCCATGTAGTTCCCATTCACAGCCATAGCTGACTTCGGAAATGTAAATCCCACCACACACTCCACTGCCTCCAAGCATCTCATGGGCTCTCTTTCACTCAGAATAAAATCCCATCTCTTGCCCTGACCAGTATGGCTCAGTGGATAGAGCGTCGGCCTGCGGACTGAAGGGTCCCAGGTTCCATTCTGGTCAAGGGCATGTACCTTGGTTGCAGGCACATTCCCAGTGGGGGTTGTGCAGGAGGCAGCTGATCAATGTTTTTCTCTCATTGATATTTCTGATCCTCTGTCCCTCTCCCTTCCTCTCTGTAAAAAAATCAATGGAATATTTTTTTAATTAAATTTTTTAAAAATCCCATCTCTTCTCCTTGGCCCACAAAGGCAGTCTTGTGTCTGAAGATCAGGGTCTTTCAGCCTTGGTGCTGCGGGCATTTGGGCTGGATAATTATTTCGATGGGGTCTTGTCCTGGGCATTATAGGATGTTTAGCATCATCCCTGGCCTCTACCCACCATTTCAAGAGAGTGCCTGTCTATCATGAGATGCTACCATTGGTTAAGGACATAGACTTTCTGGGTTCAAGTCACAGCTCTCCCACACATCAGCTCTGTAACCTTTAATAAGATGCTAAATTCTCCACTCAACAGCTTTATTATCAGGAGTAGTAACGGTGTCTTCCTTTGGAATTGTTGCCAGGATTGAGATAATAAAGATAAAATACTTAGAGAGGAATTTTATATTTCAATATAAAAACACTTAAAGGACCATGTGTTTGTTATTGTTATTGTTATTGTTATTGTTATTGAATTGAAGGGAACCAAAATTTTGCCACCCTGAAGCTGCTTTGGGGGATATTGATTTAAAGTTGCTTGTCTATATAATAAAAAGCTAATATGATAATTACACCGAACTGCAGAATGACCTTCCAGGACTACCTTCCGGAATGACGAGTGGTCAGGGGGTGGGGACAAGAGGCAGCGGGGCCTGCTGTGAGGGCCAAGCCCCTTGCACGAATTTCGTGCATCGGGCTTCTAGTTAAGAAAAAAAAACTCCCAAGAGATGTAGGCAGAGAAACCTGCTTTAGGAAGGGTACCTTGGCCATAAGCATCTTCGCCCTAGCAGGAAGACTCCAAGCCTATTAGCAAAATTCCCCCTGAGCCCGTTGTTTGAGTCGCCTGGCAAGAACTTCCCTGGCATACATGTTCCACTCTCCCTCAACTCCCTGAAAATCACCCATTCTCACTTCTGAAATCTAATACCCCACCCCTCCCTTTTCTTTTTGTCCAAAAATGTCTTGTATACCTAAGGTTGCCTCACTGTGCTTGGAATGTTCATACTTACTTGAATTCCCTGTGTGCATATATTGAAACATTTTTTGCCTGTTACTTTGTCTCTGTTAATCTGATTAATAGCCCAGCTAGAAGAACTTAGAAGGTGGGAGGGAAAGCATTCATGTATTTTAGCCCCACAGAATGTTCCATGCTCAGGAACTTCTCAGGGGAAGGTGACAACCACTGCAAGTGACACAATTCCGGTGCCACCTCCTCTGCAGTCCACCCTAAGAAAGGAAAAGCAGACTCACAGAACTTTCTGTCAGGGACCTTTTCTCCCTAAAGCTATTACCCTCCAGTTAAAATAAATCTGATTTTATCTTGCGCCCAAGCAGAGAACTACTTAAGTAGTAGGAACCTTTAATAGCCCAGAACAATGTAATTGTCTCCTCTTAGCATTCCGTTCTCCAGGGTAAAGAATTCTCCTTGCTTGTCCCATTTTCTGATCCTTTTCATTTATTGTTCTCAGTTTGGAAACAGATCCAAATGAAGGAGGAGGAGAGCTGCTGTTGTCATAGCAACTGCAAAGTGACAGACAACCCAGTTTGGATGAAATAAGAAAAGTTGAATTGTTGTGGGTTTTTTTCATTTTTCTTTCTGATTGAAAACATTCCACTGCTTTGAAAAGGAGACACGTGGCTAACACTGTCATTCTTAGACGCTGCCTATTGATTGCCCCTTCAACCCCTCAGTGGAAAGGGGGGATCGTCAAAGCATGATGAAAGAAGGCGGGTGACACCTCCATTGGAAAGCATCCCCAGTTCATCACCACTTTTAAGGCTTAGTTTTGTCTTCATCCAACAAAGTACACAGCCTCTCTCCCTAGTTCCTCTCTTGGTTTGCATTACAAACAGTAGGTAGCTGCCTACTCTCAAGCTAAACTAATAAACTGCTAAAGATCAGGGATGGTGTTTATTACTTCTATTTAAAAAAAACAATCTTTTTTAATTACACAAATAAAACAGCATTATATGATAACTCAATCTGCGTGTAAAACCCCTTCATGCCACCACTAATTCTGCAGCACATAACACACACTTGATTTTTGTTGACATAAACACAATTATACATACTGTTCTCAAAGTCGCCTTATTCACATCCTGTGAGACTGACATCAATGTTATGGCACCTGCCCCCTTTCATTGTATCCTTTGCATAGTACATCTTTTCCAACACTTCATTTTCATATTGGTTTATCTCTTTTATTAAAGATTTTTTAGTGATTTTTAGAGAGAAGCGGAGAGAGAGCGAGAAACATCAGTGAGAGAGAAACATTGATTGGCTGCCTCCTGAGCACCCCCTACTGGGAGTCGAGCACATGACCCGGGCACATGCCCTGACTAACAATCCAACCAGCAACCTTTCAGTGCCTCGGACAATGCCCAACCAACTGAGCCAAACCGGCCAGAGCAGACTGGTTTATCTCTTACAAATATATGCATATAATGTTTATTTTAACCCAGCTAAGTAGCAGTTTAATAATATGATTAAAAGCGTGGCCCTAATGATCAAAGAGCCCTGGTTTAAGCCCTGTTTCTGCTCTGCAAGCAAATGGCTTATTTCTCTTAAGCTTCAGTTTTCTCCTCTGTAACAGGAGAGTAAAATTAGAACCCACCTTGCAGAGGTTAAATTACCTATTTATAAAATTATCTATAAATAAATTACCTATTTGCAGCTTTTAATAAAAATATCATAGTGCTTAGTACAATGCCAAAATATAGTTCATATGCACTAAGTGATAGCTATAGTTTTTGCCTTCTTATGGAGAAGCTTAATTCATGCACATGGAATCTGAACACTAATACTTGAGTTCATTTTTGCCACCATATTTCATGTCTTCTATTGTCATAGTTTCTTGGTTTCTTTTTTCCATTTCTTTCTTTAATTTTCTGGAAATTGATAGTTTTCTTTGTTCAATTTTTTTTTCTAGTTGTTTTGGAAATATATGTGTCTCAACGAAATGTATACTCACACTTCGAATAACTATAAAGGCAGTGTTTATTAAAATACATTTAATTTTCAAAATTGAACCATCAGCTGTTAAACTGTGTATACATTTTTGGGACCTCCTGTATATAGATATGAAGAGATGATAGATAGATAGATAGATAGATAGATAGATAGATAGATAGATAGATAGATATGAAGAAATCCCCTTTTCTCTCTACAGTGGTAGTTAATATCCATATTCTCCTTATGAACTTAAATAAATCTTTTGGCATGCTTTCACTTCTCTCTCCAAACCCCTACTCCCACATCCTATGCTGACAGCAGCTGGGGGATTTATTCCAAATTACTCCCCCTTTTTAAATTATGCATCAAGCCCTAACTGGTTTGGCTCGGTGGATAGAGCGTTGGCCTGCGGACTGAAAGGTCCCAAGTTTGATTCCGGTCAAGGGCATGTACCTTGGTTTTGGGCACATTCCCAGTGCAAGGTGTGCAGGAGGCAGCTGATCAATGTTTCTCTCTCATCGACGTTTCTAACTCTCTATCCCTCTCCCTTCCTCTCTGTAAAAAATTAATAAAATATATTTTTAAAAACTTATGCATCAAAATTCCTTACCCTTAACCATATCATTAAATGGTTTGTTGTGTCATCACTGTGCTTTTTTCAAGTCCCAGATCTTCCTTTTTCTTTGATTTAGCTTTTTCATCTTCCTGGAACACATCCTTAAATAGTACTTTTGAAGAAGGGCTCTGAGTGACTAAATTCCAAAATACTTGTATATATAAACTCATCTTTATCTTTCCCTTGCTTGACTGATATTTCAATTGAATAGAGAATTTCAGGTGCATACTTTTCTCTCAGAATTTTGAACTCTGTTTTCTCCAAGGATCCGCTGTTGCCACTGATACAAATCTGATGCTCTTTGCTTTCTTGGAACCTGTTTCTTCCCTTTGGAAGTTTCAGAGATTTACTCTTTATCCTTGTGGTGCTAGGATACATCTAAGGTGTCACAGTGGGTTATTTAAATGAATATTGATCAGAACTCTGCGTATGCATATTCAGCTCTAGGAAATTTTATTATTTCTGTTCTCTATTATCTCCCTTTGGAAGAACTATTACATTCATTTTATAACCTGAAAATCTATCCTCCCTGCCCTTTACACTTTACGTGTTTTTGTCGTGTTACTCTGCAGGCTGGAAGAGCCCACACTTCGTTTGCTGATTCAGACCGCTTGTTGGGTGGCTTTTGTTCCGCATCAGCCTTCAGCATTGTGGGCCTCGGTTTCCCATTTTTAGCAGCTTCCTGTGTTTGTGGGGGACTCCTGACTCTGTCTAAGGAACTGATGCTAATCCCAACAGCTCCTTCCTTCTCTTCCATGCTGCTTTCTCAGGAGTGTTTGTGGTTGCTGAGCTTGGAACCTCACTTATCATTCTGGTTTTTCTCAAGTGGTGGCTGATTGTTTTTCTTGTGTTTTTAGATGAGTGTTTAGGAGAGTGTTTTGCAGGTGGACTGGATTTCTTCAATTCAAATCAAGTAAGATCTCTATTCCGGCAGCAAATTCAGGTTTTGATCATAGAGGCTCTTCTTGACGTGACTGTGTGGGTTAGAGGTTAGGTGTGCAGTCACCCATGTGGCTCCCATGACCCCTGCCCCCTGGGGTTCAAGCCCTTTTGTAATCCCCTCCCATTGACTGGGTGTGTGTGAGACCTGTGACTACTTCTTCCACCTAACAGGATCATGATGTCGCTGTCATTCAAGCTGGTTATGAATGACTGGAGGAAAGCAAAGGGAAGGCCAAGTATTGGATGCATGCCTAGTGAAGTCTGGATGATGTAGGAAAGGTACCTGCTGCAGCAGTCACAACTGGGAACAGGCCATTGGCCAGAGTAGGCCTGGCCACTGCAAGCTCGGGAAGATTCGAGATATGTAAGTCCCTAAACAAAGGAGTTTGCTGTCCTGCTTCTTGGTTCACCGTCCTGGTTGACTTGGGCTCTCACGCTTCTGCATCCTCACACATGGCTCCCAGCCATGCTGACCCCACACACAGGACTGGCGGATTGCCACCAGCCTGGTGCTACCCTGGACCCAGCTTCACCAGGGAAGGGAAACTGGAGACACTGGCTTTTCTTCTAACTCTGCTGAATCCCCAGCGGCACCTCTTCCAGGGCTGAACTAAGGGAAATGGGACTTTAGAAACCCAGGGTGTAATTCCACGCAAATAACGCTTTCCACCACATCCCATCCTCCTGTGGGGCCCTCCAGAAATGCTATTCCAGTGGCACCCCAAGAACCCCACTCCCACTAGCAACGGAGGTAAGCCATCCACGCTTTTCTCTGACAACAATATGACAAGGCAATGGGATGTCTATCATATAAGACTTTCATGCTAGCAGTCTCTGGTCTCTGTCTTTCTTTCTCTCTCTTTCTTTCATGTTCTCTCTTTCTTTCTCTCTCTCACTGGTTTTGCTGTCATAGCTCCTAGTCACAAAGAAATGACTTTTGGCAACAAACTCAGGGATCATGGAAGCAGATCCTTCCACAGTCAAGTCTAACAAGAACCAAACCCTGGTCGACATGTTGACTGCAGCCTGTGGGGTTGAGTGGTAGAGGGTGGGAGGGGTTGGGTGTGTTTATGAAAAGGCAGCAGGAATGATCCTTGTGGTGAGGGAGCTTGACTGTGGTGGTGGATATGTAAGCCCAAACAGGAGGGAATGTTATACAACTAAACACACATACGCACAGTGCACGCAAAGGAGTACAAATAAAATGGGAAACCTGAGGAAGATGCGGCATTGTATTGCTGATTGTGGTTATTGAACTACATTCCTCTCTTTCATAGCTTATCAGATTGCATTGGGTAGCCCTCACTCGAATGGTAATTATTAGTAGTTAAAGCAAAAGAAGTCCAAGTGTTGTTATAAAATAGCTCTAAAGATTCGCCCTTAAGGAGGCTATTTCAGTATATTTATGGTAGATACCTATATCCACTTCTAGTGTTTTCTTCCCAGTGTTCATTGCATCATTTTTCCCCTTTCATCTGTAAATACAGTAAGTCACATTGATAGTTACATGATTCCTGAACATTAATTTCTCAGATAAATCCTATCTGATCAAGATGCATTGTTCTTTTAATGTTACCAGATTCAATTATCTTGTGTAATTTAGGGGGTTTACCTCTACATTCATAAGTGAGATTAGCCTATAATGGTGTTTTCTTGTCTTGCTATCAGAATAGACTAGTCTTATCAGTGAGAATGAGTGGGTCCCCGCATTTTTCTATGCTGTCATTACGGCTTTGAGTGATCTTTTGCTCCCCTGGAATTTGGCAGTGCCTGCCTGCATGACCACAAAGGGCTGTGACACAAAGGGACAGGCAGGTTGGTAGATGGGTCCTTCACTGCCATTTCTATTATTTGTGAGTGTTTCCTGTTGGTTTGCTCAGACCAATTTCAGTAATTTATATTTTCTTGACATTTTTGTCCATTTCATCTAGGTTTTCAAATGGATTTGTTTAAAGTTATACAGTTGCTTCATAGCATCCCTACATTTATTACATATGAATTCAACTATACATGTTCCATAAAAAAATTTTTTTTTAAAGAGAGAACCTAATCATTAAACCATGTGGGCAATTCCTCCTGTTATTCCAGTTAAGGAGGCTGTGTCTCACGCGAGCAAGTTCTGCTGTTCATGCCGTCGGTCTCTTTCCACACTGCACCACTGTGACGGGGAACTCAACAGCTTAACTGTATTTTTCATGTAAGTTGGCTACTAAACCAAGAAATAGTAATGAGATTCAAGACTGAAGAAAAAACATTAAAAATGTGCAAGGGCATATGTACTCTAACCCAAGCACAACTTAGAGCCACGGCAATGGCAGTTTTGTCATGTGCTGTTTTTGCCTCACCCTCTCACGTGAGCTAAGATACTGTACACACTAGCTTCCTAACCGTAAAAACCTGCTCTGTGTCCTCGCAGCATCTCCTTCATCATTTCCGATGCCATTTGTGTCTTCTCTCTCCGCCTCAATCACGTTTGCAGAGAGTTTGTATGTTTTTGTCATTCATTTAAAAAAAAAAAGGCTTTGGGTTTTATTGATCATCTCAACTATTGCTTTTTTTTTCTGTTTCGTGTGTTTCTGCTTTTCTTTAAATTAACTCGATCCATCTATTTCATTTGGGTTTATTTTGGTTTTGTTTTCTTGCCCACTGCTTCCGTGTTGTAATTTGATATTTCAAAGGGAAATTTATAAGCACTTAAAAATGTACATACTTTCTCACCCAACAATTTCACATTTAAGAATCTACCCTAGAGGATTCACCATTTGTCAAAAAAAAAAAATGCTATACAAAATTTTCTTTTCTCAGTATTGTTCATAATAAAAAAATAAAAACCTACATGAATGTAAATATAACTTACTAAACCATGCCATTCTGACACTGTGGGGCAGTATGTAGCAGGTAAAAAGAGAGCCATAAAGCTATGTAAATGTGGCTTCATTTATCTTTCCTCCAAATAGCCATCCAGGTACCTTTAACCCATTTACTGAATAACCTGTCTTTTCTCCAACCACATGAATATGGCGTCTTGTAAGATACAAATCCTCATCTGTTCCTGGATTTATATTTCTACACTTTATTTCATGCGTTTAGTCATCAGCTTATTCCTCTGCCTCTATTCTGCTGCTATAAATTTTGTTGCTTTATAATGTATTTTAATATATCATGGAGCAGGGCATCTCTTCTTTTGGAGAATGCTCCCAGTAATTGCTGCAAGTTTCAAGGGGAAAAAATGCTACCAAAATTCTGAAGTTGGATTGAATTTATACATTTACATAATGAAAATCGACATCTTTACAATTTTGAATCTTTTTATCCAAGTGGAAGCTTTGACACTCCACTGCCTGCATTCTTCTTTTATCATGCTAATAGAGGCGTATAGTTTTATTCATATAGATCCTTCACATTGCTTATTGAGTTAATCCTTACAGATTTTCTGGGTATTGTTTCACAGGGATATGGAATTCAGTGTACCCAGAATTAAACTTAAGTGCCCATCAGTAGATAAGTGGATTAAAAAAACGTGGTACATCTACACAATGGAATACTACACTGCAGTAAAAAAAGAGTTCTTACCATTTGCAACAGCATGGATGGAACTGGAGAGCATTAGGCTAAGTGAAATAAGCCAGTCAGAGAAAGGTAAATATCACATGATCTCACTCATTGGTGGAATATAATGAACAACATAAACTGATGAGCAAAAACAGATCCAGAGACAGAGAAACATCAATCAGACTATCAAACCTCAGAGGAAAGGTAGGCGAGGGTGGGGTAAGGGGGAGAGAGCAACTAAAGGACTTACATGCATGCATTTAGGCCTAACCAATGGACACAGACAACAGGGGGGTGAGGGAATGAGTGGGGAGATGAGGGGGTAATGTGGGGATTAGGACACATATGTAATAACTTAATCAATAAAGAAATTTTAATAATCTAAACTAATAAAAGCGAAATATTAAAATTAACCGTTTCTCCGAGACAGGGTAAGCCACGCCCACCAGCCAATCAGAGCGGCTGTATGCAAATTAGCCCAGCCAACATGGCGGCCGCCACTCCCGGACCTGAGTAAACAGCCCTTTCCATTGCGGCAGGAGGGAAAGTGAAGCTGCGCCCACTCAGCTCAGCTCCGATTAAACTGCCTCTAGCGAAACACAGCTTTTTGAAACATTGTAACAATCATAGAATCCTCGGGAGCTGAAGGAAAGAGCAGCTCCGGCCTAACCAGTAAAAGTAACAATTGTTTCATTATAGACGCTGCGAGGTGAGGCAGAGGAGGCTTCGTTAGTAGTTAGAAGGCCGCCTTAAAGGAACAG